>RJWH01004750.1:0-97158 GCA_004363575.1 Solenodon paradoxus | reverse complement strand
AAGCTACAGAGGAGAATAGGCAATATTTCAATGCTTCCTGGGCATTCTGTCCCCAAGTCCTGGGAGGTATGAGGAGCTCCATAACCCTACTTTGGGAAGGTAGGAAGGGTGGGAGCCTTAAGGAGAATTGGCAGGGAAGGGTAATGCAAGGGACAGAGTGATGAGAGAAGCTATAGAGAGATGTTTTCAGTAGACTGTGAGCTCCAAAATGGTAGGAGTGAAGTGATCTTTGAGGAATGGACCTGCGGTAGTTCTAAATGGTAAGAAGAATTTTCTGGCCATCAAAGTGGGAGGATATTTGCCCTCCTAGCACCAATTGCTGATACCTGAAACAGTGCCCTTTTTCCAACAAGGAGAAGGCAATGAATTTTTTTGCCAAATATTCCCCATTACAGATGTGTCTAAATAAAAAAGACCTATCTATGTGCATCCTCTTGACGTTTACAAAGCTCCTTCACAAGTTACCATTTTTTTAATCCTCTGTTTCTATGAGAGCTAAGTATTTATGTCATTTTGCTATAGATAAGCCCACATGGAAGAGTCAGAGTCACCCCGCAAATTCTCCTCCTCCAAGTCAAATCTTTATGTTTTATGCTTTCTGCTTCTAGAAAGGAGAGTGGCCTAAAAATACTGGCACAATTAAAGAGAGTGTGAGAAAAATAAGGAAAGGTCACTAAAACACCAGATAATTTAAAAATTGCTACTCAACAGAACAGAAGAGTAGGTGGTTAAGAGAATTTTTAAAACTTAGAAGTAAATATGAAAATGATACCACAAAATCTTAGAAGAAAAATTTATTGCTTCGTGAGCCACTGTTCTATTGCCTTGTTGTTCATTTTGTGGTGAGCTCTGAAAAAAGTTGGCTTAAAATTTTTCCATATGGTATGGATGCTGCTATTCTGGCTTCTGAAGTGACCATAACAGTTTTGAATTTCAAGTGAAATTCAGAAGCATGGGACAAACTCCTAAGCAAGATGGAGCTATTGAAGTCATACTTATAAGTTCTTGAATGGACAGTAGGACAGAGTGATTGAGTGGTGTGTGTGTGTGTTGTGTGTGTGAGAGAGAGAGAGGGAGAGGGAGAGAGAGAGGTAGGAAGAGAGAGAGAGATGGAGAGAGAGAGAGATGGAGAGAGAGGGAGATGGAGAGAGAGAGGGAGATGGAGAGAGAGAGGGAGATGGAGAGAGAGAGGGAGAGAGAGAGAGAGAGAGAGAGAGAGAGAGAGAGAGAGAGAGAGAGAGAGAGAGAGAGAGATCCCTTAGACTATTTAATTAGAAGCCCAGAAATGACTGTTCTCCCAAATTAATGTGCCCTGGTTACAAAGTCTTTAGGATAATTGAATCTGTTCTTGGGCCAACTAAAAGGAAAATCAGATGAATAGAAAGGAAATATAACACTCTCCCTGCTAAAATTTTAACTTAGAAACTGTGAATACTACATAAATGTATAATTTATTTTAGCCAGATCTTGAGAGGCTATCATTTAGCTAAAAGTTTAAACATTTTTTAATGTTTTTATTTCCAGTTTCTGATTAAGACATGGGAATGGAAGGGAGGAAAAGAAGAGTTGAAAGAAGAGAGGATTTTACACATGAGAAATTTTTCTGTAATTATCGTGAAAAGAAAATTAAACATTGTCAGAGATTAGAGAAACAAATTCCTTCAAGTGACTTTTTTCTTTCGGCCTTTCAACAAAATATTTTACCTCAACTCAGTTATTCTGCTGTTTATGTGAAGTACTCTGGAGGAATTTTAGATTTTATTTCTGCCAGTAATTTAATTATATGTCATAAGAGTTAGTTTATTTTAGCTCAACTAGTGATGAATACTTTCAGTTTAGGAATAAATCAGAGTTAAAAGGTTGTGGGGTAGGAGGGTTACTCATTTAGAATATTTTTAGCTTTTCCTGTGTCCAACGTAAAAGATGCGCCTCCAAAGGAAACCAAATGCAGTAAGCACCTGTAATGGATTTTAAACATGGAGAAAAATCACTCTGTTGCTGGAGGAAATTAGGAGCCCAGTAGAAGGGTTGCAAATCATATTAATGTTGTATTTTCATGTTCAGATAGAAATTTTGTTTCATAAGCAACAGAGATCATTACCAAACATTTTAAACCTGAATGCTTAGCGAATACATGGGTACTCTTTTTAATGGAAAAATGATGCATCATTTGGCAAGAGACTGGCTTCTAGAAATGCATTTCCCAATTGCTAAAGATATGAAATGGTATATATCATAGACAACAGGTTGTTAAGAGGGAGGGAGGCCTATAACACCACACGTTCTAAAAGGAATATGGAGCTATTACATGGGGAATACATTTTCAGGCTGGGAAAAAGAAAGACTACATAAAACATCATGAGACACTCAGCCTAAGCTGAATGGTGATGCTGTTTTCCAGAAAAAAAAACAATGAGCAAGAGATTTTCTTCGCTCAGTGAGTAACTACAATAACAGAAGAGTGATATAAAACAATTTGTTCTCTTTTCATTTTGTGAATATAGAAACCAATGTTAATGATCCTTTAGTCTTAAAGAATTGCCTCTTTCTTCCTTGTCTTCCCCTCTCCATCACTATCTTAGCTCAATTGTTACTCCACTTGGAGTTCTAACCTACTGCCTCCACTCCCATTTCCCCCCGTATTATAGCTGTCATTGGACAAGCCCAGGTTCTTTGTTCATTTTCAATGTGTGGCAGCTTTGGCATTGTACATGAAACACTTGAATGTCAATTTCTTCTTCCTAAAGAAAAGAAAAACATTGCCTTTGAAAGATTTTTATGAGCAGATGAGGCAAAGGTGTGTAAACTGATGGCGTATTTGTCTGGTAATATTTGTTGATGTTTAAACTGAACTCAGAATAAAAGATCAGACTTGCATTAGAGGTTGTGGGCAGAAGGAGTTGAATGAAGGTCATCAAAATATACACAAATAATAGTAATAAATACTAAGGGTATAATGTACAATGTGAAGACTCTAGCTAGCACTGCTGTATATAGGAAAAATTGTTAAGAGTTCTCATCACAAGAAAGCCCTATTTCTTTCTTTCTTCTTACTGTATCTATATAAGAAGATGGATATTAGCTGAACCTATTATGGTTTAATAGATATAGATCAAACCCTTGTGTTAGACACCTTAAACTTATACAGTGAAGCATGTCAGTTATTTCTCAATAAAACTAGAAAAAGACATTTTGAATGTCACCACTTACAACCTTTCCCCCACCCTTTCTTATCTTTGACTTATTTCAACATTCATTTTGAGGACATTCCCAACACGCTTGCCTACCAGTTCTTCAACCTCCAACACTTCATGGGTCTCCATCTTCACTTCACCTCTGATGCCCATCCCTGCCATCACCATCACTCAAAGCTGTCTAGTCTTCGAGAGATCCAGGTCTGAATGACTACCTGCCTTCTTCTACCTCTTCCATTTATTGCATATGTTACATATATTAAATCACTTAATCCTCACAATAACACATTCAAGACACTATTGCTCTTGCTGTTTTAGAGAGGAGGGGGCTATAGCACAGAAAAACAGTGTGATTTTTCCATAGTTATACATCCAGGAAATGGTGGAGTCAGGATTCCAAAACAGGTTAAATGGCAGCAGAGGCTGTGGTCTTAACTATTGTATCATACTTCCTTGCCAGGAGTACAGCACACGTAGAACATACTCTGCAGAGTCCAGTGGGAATGACAGATCTCTGATTGTTCATTCAGCTCCGTCTCAGGTTTCCCCTTCCTCCAGTTGTCTTGATTAATACCTTCCTCTAGGCCTCATATGATGCTTTGGAGACATGAAAACACTAAGAGCATCAGTTTATCTATAGGGTTGATCTCTATCTAGTTGCTTGCTCCTTACTTCCCTCTCCTTCCCATCTCTCTTACCTTTCTCAGTAATGTCTTTGGATTCTGTATCAGAGGCCTTCACATCTACATTTTCCATAGCTCACAGCCCCTAAAATCCAATTAAGTGGGTCTCATGGCTTCAGAATGAGCCCAAAGTTCAGACACAACTAGTTTAGGGAACTGTTAGGGGAAAAATGAAAAACAAATCTCCACATATTTAATGTTTCTGTAACTGGAGATAGAATTTTGTCAAATATGTATTTTGAATAGTAATTTGAAAATCTTTCGATTAGGTGGGAGAGAAAACACATAGAGTGAGTTCAGGTCAAATTATTTTGGCAGTTTGCACTGAGCAACTTTTTAGCAGATATTCAATTCAAACTGGCACATAGATGCTTTTTAGTATTATATATTCAGTATAAAAATGTTGAGTATAAATTCCTCTGGATCTAATGTGGAATGAGTGATTCATGAAAACTCCTATGTATAATACATATATGAAACTCATATATATATATATTTATATATGCACACACATACATACACAATAAGTTTGCTAGGTACAAAGAAATAAATGCATGAAACTGGCTAGTAAATGGGAAGGTGGATGGTTAGATTGATAAAATGGAATATGCTCCTTTCATGACAAGGTAGAATAGTCTAATGCAATTTTTGACATCAGTAAAAAGAAAGCAGATTTAGTGATTAACTTCTCTTTGTCCTTTAGGATTTAATTCAAGGGTCCACTTTCCTTGGCTGTATTTTCTTATCCTGCCTTCTAGCCC
Organism: Solenodon paradoxus; assembly: GCA_004363575.1. Taxonomy (NCBI): domain Eukaryota; kingdom Metazoa; phylum Chordata; class Mammalia; order Eulipotyphla; family Solenodontidae; genus Solenodon; species Solenodon paradoxus. The sequence goes on along the minus strand of RJWH01004750.1, from coordinate 92,520 downwards.
AAGATTGTATTACTTGAGTGATGGTCCCCTGGAGTCCTACATTGTCTGACTCTGCACATCTGTCTTGGTGGTATTCATCACAATATGTGATCACCTTTGATTTTCTTGTCTGCTTTACCATCTAGACTTGTGCTGCCCAATATGGTAGTCACTAGGTACATGTAGCTATTTAAATTTAGATCCATTAAAATTAAATTAACATTAAAAATTCTTAGCCCTATGTTGCAAGAGCCACATTTCAAGTGACTAATGGTTACTGTATTGGACAGTACCAAAAGTTTTGTCAGACAGTATTAATAGCCTCTGAACACCTGACGGGGTTAATTTTGTCCTTTCATTGTTTCAACTGTTTACAATACAATGCTATATAAGTTTCAGGAGCATAGACTCACAACCCAGTCACTGTGCATATCAGCACCAAAGATCAAGTGCCAGTCAACACTATCATTTTTGATGTTTCAGTGTCAGGTTCCCGACCCCTTCCCCACTCTCTCCCTCTGGTAACCACAGTATCGCATCAGAGTCCTGAGAGTTTTGTTAGTTTGCTTATTTTGTTTATATTCCAAATTTAAGTATTCAGTATTTTTCTTTTTCTTTCTGGCTTATTTCAATTAGCATAATCACCTCAAGTTCCATCCAGGTTGTTGCAAAAGGCACAAATTCATCTTTTTTTAATAGCTTAGTAGAATTCCATTGAGTATAAATGCAATAACTTTTTTTACCAAATCATCCACTAATGGGCATTCAGGTTTATTCCATTTCTTGGGTATTGTAAATTGTGCTTCTATGAACATAGGGATGTAAATATCTCTTCTGATTAGTGTTTTTGTATTCTTCATATATATCTTAGAAGTTTTTGTATCTCCAAGGATTGCTGGACCAATGGTAGCTTCATTTTTTTTTTTGAGGAATCTCCATACTGTTTTCCATAGAGGTTACATTAATTTACATTCCAACCAACAATGTAAGAGAGTTCCTTTTTCTTCATACCATCTCCAACACTTGTTATTTCTAGGCTTTCTGATATAGGCCATTCTCACTGGTGTGAAGTGACACCTCATTGTGGTTTTGATTTGTATTTCCTAATGATGAATGATGTAATACATATATTTATGTGTCTGTAAGTTGTCTCTCTTCTCTGGAGAAGTGTTTATTCAGATCTTCTGCCCATTTTTAAGTGAGTTGTTTGTGTTTTTGTTGTTGAAAGAGTATGAGCTCTTTATATATATTGGATATTGGCCCTTATCTGATTTTTGATGTGCAAATACCTTCTCCCAATCTGTAGATTGTAGTAGTTTCTTTTGCTTTACAGAGCTTTTTGATTTGACATAATCTTAATTTTGCTTTTGTTTCCTTTGCTCTTGGGGTCACTTTTTCAAAAGTGAAGTTGATATCGTAGAACACATTGCCTATGTTTTCTTCTATATGTCTTATTGTTTTAGGCCATACATTCAAATCTTTAATTCATTTTGAATTAAATTTTTGTATGGCATTAATAAGTGATTTATATTTATTTTTTTGTAGATGGCTTGTCCAGTTTTTCCAATATTTTTTGTTGAAAAGACTTTTCTTCCTCCATTGTATGCTTTTGCCTCCTTTGTCATAGATTAACTGTCCATATATGTGTGGTTTTATTTCTGGGTTTTCTCAATGTTATTCCACTGATATGTGTGTCCAAGATCTCCAAAATAAGTTATCAGAACTACTTTTCAAAACACAGCAAGACTATAAGGAAAACCCAAACACAGATTCTGGATATGAATTTAAGACAGATATGCAAAGTTTCTTTTAATTTCCATATTATCTATACCTAGCACACAGTAGGAGCTCAATAAATAGTTCTGGGATGAATAAGTACCAGAAAATCAGACACTGAGAAGAGAGAAATAATTTATAATACATATTATTTTGAAGTCATATGTTCAAGTTCCTCTCATTTGTTAGATTGAACTGGTGAACATTTGATTATAATTAGAAATGATGGATTAAAGACAAAATTCCCTGAATTGTGTGCAAGATTTGGCAAATATATGTGCATTCAAGAGGTTTGAGCTCCAAATACACTGCTTTCCCCTAAGGATGAATGGGTGTTATTGCTCAGTTTATTGCCATCCAGCTGCGAGGTTTCCCTACAGAAATTTGTTAATAAAAAATATTTCTCTTCTAAAAATCTTCAAAGTGACAGACTATTTGCTTTCTTCTGAAGCATCAAGTTACCAAAAGTAGTAGTAAAACTGCTCTGTGCTTTTGTTGTATTTTGAAATGGTCATTTGAAAAATGATTTTAGAAGAGATGAGAGAGAAATGTATCTGAGAAGTAGCATCAGATAAAGGGCTTCAGTAGCTTTCATTCAGAATATAGACATTCTCAATCAAGCTGACTTAAACTGTAAGGAGAGGCATTAGCTCATATAAAGACAATTGATAGATGGAGCATGATCAGGCCGTTGACTCTGACCTAATGATGTCAGTAGGACTCCAGGTTCTTGACAACACTTGCCCGGCTCACCTTTATTATTGGTTGTACTTTAGGTAAGATGGCTACCTGGATTCTAACCATCATCTATAGACACAGTACATTCCAAAGAAGGAGGAAAGACAGTCTCTAGCCTCTCCTGTAGCCCTCTCTGAAGATTTAGGAAACTCCTCTGAAGAGTCTGTTCCTGATTTCCTCTCATTTCTCATTGGCCAGAATAAAGTGCATGCCTGTTTTCAATCCAATCACTAGTAAGAGAACTAAATAATGTGGTATCTCTAGATCAATCAGGTCTATAGGTAGGGCTGAAAATAGGTTCAGATTCCCTAACATGAATCACATGATGAAGTGGGAGTAAGGGCTGTTTGAATGAAATAGGGATCCCTTATCAAGGATGGAAGGGAATATATGTTGCATAATTAAGTAATAATTCCTGCTAATAGAACATCCCAATATTTTAGAATATGTGATATAGAAATCTTCTAAATCTCAATTGAAAAAGAGGTAACTTGATAGTTACCCCCAGAATATTTTGAAAATTCAATAAACTCGCTGCTGGTATCAATATAAATCAATGTTAATGTGTTAACTAAATCCTTAATTCATAATTTGACTAACATTTTCTCTTATATTCAATAGAAAATGACAAATTAGGAGGTTAAGTTCATATTTAAGAAATCAAGTTTAGCAGTAAGGAGTGAACCAACCCTACCCCATTTGTTATATCCCCCAAATTAATAAAATATAATGTTCACACTCTCTTTATCTCATCTCAACCTCTGGGATGGTGGGAAATCATTCAAAATCTAGGCTGGTGATTGTCAGTTGATGGTAAGGTTGAATAGAAGCATGGCCAACAGATAATCTTGGGGAAACTTCTTTACATATCTCCTTTACCTTTCTTACTATCCTTCTTATGATATGTCTCTGATTCTCTAATTGTGAGAGTAAATTTTGGTGAAGCATTTTTTCTATTTCTAACACTCTTATTTTTTAAAATTTGTTTTCAACATGAAGTGTAAAAATAAAGTCTTAAAATAATAAGGTGGTAGAGTCAATATTTTATTGGGCAATTGCTATGTGCTAAGCATAGTGCCATGTTCTTTAGCACCCATTTAATCCACAGAGAATTTCTCCTTGGGGAATTTTATCCCTGGGTCATAACTCAGATACTCAGACTCAGAAGATTTGAAGGAACTGCTGGAAGTTCCCCCTGATAATAAGTAGAAGAGCTGCAACTCAAAACCACAGTTCTCTATGTTCAAAGGCAGCCTTTGTCCCAATCAATGGTTGATGTGTTATTCTGAGAATACTATTTAAATATTGTGGGAAGTGGAGCATAGAATGTCCAAAGCTGTGGTTTGAGAATCAAAGAGAGAACTGGAACAAAACAGTCCAGTGAGCAGAAGAGCAGAATCCCAGGCTTAAGTTTGTTATTGATGAATGATAGGACTTGGGGAAACTATTCAACAACAAGTATTCTATTCCAGAGGAAGGTTCTATTAAATCAGTGGTTGGCAACCCATGACCCTCGAGTCAAATCTGGCCTGCCACCTCTTTTTGTAAATAAAGTTTTATTGGAAAATTTCCTTGACCATCTGTTTACATATTGTCTGCGGTTATTTTTGTTATGCAACAGCAGAGCTGAGCAATTGTAATGGAGACTATATGATCAATAAATGCTCAACTTTTACATCTGGCCTGTTACCAAAAGTGTTTCCTGACTTCTGTACTTTATCACTGGTCCTCAATTTTGGTGGTGCCTTAGAACATTTTGAAATCACTGATGTTTGAAACCCACTTACAGATTTTTTTAATTTAGGCATTGCTATAATTTTTCAATCACTCCAGTTTTTTTCTAATGTATAGCCAGAAATTCTCCAAGTGTAATATTATTTGAGAAAGACAAATACTGTATGATTTCGCTCACATGACCTAGATGATCAGAGAACATACTTTCTCAGACTAACAAATGATGAATTTAGAATTTGAATAATTTAAGAATTAATATAGTTAAAATGAGTTAATTTCCTAAAGTAATGTGCATGTTAAATGTAATCCCTATCTAAATTTCAATGACATTCTTCACAAAAATAGAGCACAAAATTATGATATTTGTTTGGAACTACAAAAGACCCCGAATAGCAAGCACAGTTCTAAGAAAAAAGAACAAAAACGGAAGAATCAAACTTGATTTCCAATTGTACTACAAAACAATTCTAATCAAAACAGCATGGTATTAGAATAAAAAGATACACATATCAATGGGACAGAAAGGAGAACTTAGAAATAAACTCAAATAGAATATTAATTAGTACAATCTCTGTGAGAAATAGTATGGAGAATCTTCAAAAATATGTAACTACCATTTGATCTGGTAATTGAGAAAAGATATTCACACCCTTATGTTCATAACAGCACAATTCGCAATAGCCAAGACATGGAATCAACCTAAATGATGGTTGAAGGATGACTGGAAAGAGAAGACGTGATATTTACTTATACTCAATGAAATTCTGCTCAGCTAGAAGGATGAAATCATGCCTTTTGCAGCATCCTGGACAGAAGTTGAGGTTATTATGCTAAGCAAAATTAGTGTGAAAGAAAAACACCAAATAGTTTCGCTCAGATATGCAATATAAAGAAGCAAAATTAATCAGCTAATATAATTCTCCAGGTTCTGAATTCAAGACTTTTTGACCAGAAGTGGGACAGTGAGGAGAGAAGAGGGAACCTGGAGTTTAAAGAGTACAAATGATAGTGATGACTGATACTATAATTCTGGTGGTGAGTATGGTGTGATATACACATTGACCAAAGTGTGAATCTATTCTCCTGGAACTTAGATAGTATTAAATACTATTAAAACAGCAACTGAAAAAAATAAAAAGAAATAAACCCATGTACATATGGACTATTTTACAAAAAGGGAGCTAAGAGCTTACAGTGGAACAAGAACAATCTCTTCAGTCAGTGGAGCTGACACAACTGGACAGACACATGTAGCAGAATGAAACTAGGCCACTGCCTAATATAGACAATTAACTCAACATTAATTAGAGATATGCATGGGAGAAATTAAACCATAGTATATGTAGAGGAAAACACAGGTAATATATTCCTCATTATTGACCTTAGAGATCTCTTCATGAATATGACTCCAAGAGCAAAGAAAACAAAAGCCAAAGTAAACAAATGGAACTAACTCAAAGAAAAACATTTCTGCACAGAGAAGCTATCATCAAAACAAAAGACTTTACTAAGTAGAAGATATTTGTACATCATGCATAGACAAGGATTATACTTAAAAAATATAAAGAGCTCATAAACCTCAACAATGACAAAACAATCAGATTTTAAAAAATAGAGGATCCTAATAGACATTTCTCCAGAAATAACATATGAATAACCAACAAACACATGAAAAGATATTCCCCATCTCTTATTATCAGGGAAATGCAAGTCAGTATGACAATGAGCTATCTGCAAAATGGTCAGTATCAATATGAATAATAACAGGTGCTGGAGAGGATGTGGAGGGAAGGGACCCTTACACACTATTGATGGGAGAGTAAATTGTTACAGCCATCATAGAAAGGAGTATGGAGATCCCTTAAAAAATTAAAAAGAGAAATTCTGTATCGTCCAGTTATGCCACTTCTGGGTATTTATCAAAAAAAAACATAAAAAAGTTTGAAGAGATAATGCACTCCCATGTATATTGCAGCAGTATTTATGATAAGCAAGAACTGGGAACAACCAAAGTGCCCATCAACATATAAAGAAGCTGGGTTATACATATACAATAGAATACTACTGTGTTGGAAAAAAGGATTAAATCCTGCTATATGTAGCAACATGGATGGACCTAGAGGGTATTAGGTTAATGAGACAAGTCAATGGAGAAAGACAAATACTGTATGATTTCACTCACATGTAGTATATAGAGAAACCATACAAATGAATGAATTAAATAAAGCAAAAATAAACTTTCCGACTGAAAGTTCAAATTAGCGGTCACCAGAAGGGAAAAGAGAAGGGAGAATGACAAATAAGGTTAAAGAGTGAACCCAATGAAGTACATACAGATGCTTATTTATAATCTGAAACTTTTTTAATGTTACAGTGCAACATTGTTTCCATTTTTTAATTAATTTAAAATAATTTTGAGTAATTTGAATTCAGATCTCCAAAACTTGTTCATTTTACCATCACTTAGTAGCTAATTACTAGCTTCTCCGAAACTGTCTCTCACCTACAAAATGGGAATAAAACAATTTTTTCTACTTGCCTCAATGAGCACATTGGAATGGAGTGTTCTAATGGAACTTGAAAGCTGCTATATGTTAAATAAGTGTCAATATGTAAATTGTTAGAAACATTTTGGAATCACTGGAAGATAATTCTAAGATGATAATATTTTTGTTCTAAACTCTGGTAGGAAAGTTTGATTTAAATATATATTTTCTAAATTTCATTCTCTCTAGTATATTCAAATGTCCAGATCCATGAACAACCTATATCTCTTCTACCTACTGTATTTGCAGTGTTCTTACATGAACACTTTCTTGTGTCCTCTCTAGTCTTCATTTATCCCACCTTGCTACATTTCTTGGGTTATTTTTAATTATTCCCCAACCATTAGCTTCCCAGTCCTTCTTTCTGGCTGTGTGCCTTTAAACACATGCCAGAGATTACGAAAGCTCTCCAAATTGGGGAGACACTTTCCTCCTTTTTCTCCTTAATGAAGTGTCTGTATCTATCTGCATTTTCCCAAGATTTTCTCCTGCTGATTTCTCATGATGATGAGAGAGGGTCATCTCTTCATAAACCATAGAGTGAAATGTCTGAGTATGGCCTAAATCAGGAGGTGGTCATTGGCATTGCTATTATTTTATTTCTTTTTTTATTCTTATCATGAATTGGCTTATTTCTTGGCTTCATTTTTTTCTACAAAGACTGTTCACGCCAATCTTTCTGAATGTTCTCTTAACATTGAAAATTTCTGTCTGTTTTCACCTTTAACCACAGCTATCATTTTCCCAATACTAATTGTGATCAACACGTTATATCAGCAGTTGATAAAAAATGGCCAGTGGGCCAAGCCCAACCACTGCCTATTTGGAAAGCAAGATTTATGGGATCTCAGCCACTGCCAAATGATTACTATTCTGCGTGATGACTTTGTACACCAAGTACAGTTGAGTAGTTGAAAGGAGACTGTGTCCCATGAAACACAAAATATTTGCTCTCTAGCCTTTTATAGAAGTTTGCTGGCCCCTGCATTAAATGAATGCACTGATTTGGACTTTAATCAGATGATGTGGGGAAGGAATTAACAATGATATATTTATATTTCTCTTTCATTTTATACATTTTATAATAAAGTCAGTGAATAGTCTCCTGTCTTTCACTTACTGATTCATGCATCACCACCATGTGTCCTATGTGCCTCTGGACTGTGAGAATAAGAGAGAAACAAGGTGCCCCGGCCTTTTGCCTTGTGAGTGTGTGTGCTAGTGCTATGGCACAGACAAGCAAGCAAACAAGGACGGGCACCAAGATCCCGTCACATCATGAATGTAGTGAAGAAAATGTCCTAGTAAGGCATACCCTGGTGGAGTAGTGGTTGGTTCAGCTGCCTCCAGTCAAAGCACAGTCTACATATATACCAGGGACCGAAGTTCATGTCCAGGATCTGGAAGAGCAGCCAGGATGTACCACTAATAAAAATAAATAAAATGCTTCTTCCTCCTCTCTCTGATTGCCTTCCTGCCTACATTCCTTCATTCCTGCCTGCACCTTTCCTTAAAAAAAAAAGAAAGTAACTTATAATCTGTTAAAAAGTGAAATGCAGATTGCCCTGTAATGATCAAAAAGTGTTTCCTGAGCATTGAGCATCAGCATGAAATCTGAAGGAAGGAATGAACAAGTTTGTGAAAATTAGGAGAAAGAGCTTTCCAGGCAGAAGGAACAGCAAAACATAAGATCCAGAAAAGGAAAGGAGTGTGGTGTGTTCTAGAAACAGAGAGATGAGCTCAGTACTGCAAGCTGAATTGAGCAAGGGGAAGAGAGGCGAGAGCAGAGGCTGCAGCCAGGTGCTGTAGGGTCATGGGGTCAGTACAGGTGTCTGAGCTGTATGTAGTCAGTACAGGTGTCTGAGCTGTATGTTAAATGCAGTGGGAATCGTTGGGTGCCTGTAAAAGGTATGCTTTGATTTATGTTCAAGAGTGATCACTCTCTGAAGAATGGATTACAGGGGATCAGGAAGGAAGGGAAGCATACTAACTAGTTATTAACTATTAATACAATATTACCTTCAGTTTCAGAGGAAACTTAATACATTTTAATGGAACCCAAATCTCTAGTCAGAAAAGAAAGATCTAATTTTACAAACTGGGAGGCAAAGGTAGTAAGTTACCATCCAGTATCTGATTGAGTAGTTCAGCCAAGGAGAAAACATCTATATGTGATCCATTCTTCTAAGGAGAACTTACTTCCTGATCATTATTCCCATCTCACCTTGGCCAATGGGAAGCTCAGAGTTAACTTGTTTAGTTCTCTCAGAAATGTCAGTGTACATTTTATACCTACTTCCATTCATGACCCCAATCCCTATTGTTATTTGAAATTTATTTACATGTAAGTTATCTCAAATCTTGCTTTGAATGAATTTGTCAATATTTGAAGTAATGATAGAATCTAATTTCCAGTCTTCTGAAATTTGTTTTTCCTTTACTCCCTTAGTTTCTCCTTGTTTTCCTTAGTGTATTGGCTTATACTGATTGTGAAAAGAGGCCCTCAGAAGAATTTATCATATACATGATGAACTGATAAGTATAATTAGCACAAAGCACTCAAAAATAGTTTTTAATTGTTCCAGGATGCTATGGACCCTTCTCATCACTAATAAAATCACTGCACTTAGTAACTTTACTCACTATCTTTTATTCACTATCACTATATATAGAAAGATATTATATGTGTATATATAATTCTAATTCTATTTAGTTCATTAGTGGAAAAGAGTTCTGGCTATGACAGATTTTTCCACGACTGCTACTACTATGAGCTACATAATTAAGAGAAGAATCCAGTGGGAAATGGCATGTTTAAACAACACTTTCTTTCATTGGCTAGTGGAATGCTAGGCCCATGTAAGGGATACCTTTCTCAATAGAAGTTCCATTCTGTTTGAAGTGCAGTCAGCTATTAGATGCTAAATGCAAGGCTGGAATGCAAGATTTCTTTCTGATGGATTTACAATCTCAGGCTACACTGGAGAGGTGGAGGAGTAGACTGCTGGAGTCTGCAGGCAGACTTGTGGGACCGGCCGTAGCAATACTATTCATCTATGTATATGACTTAACAAAGACAGCAGATGCTTTCACAAAATTGTACTCTTGAGGCAGAATTTATTTCTTATTACACTCTGTTTTCAGGGCCCAGAATAATGCTTGGCATGATATAAAAGCTGAAAGATTATTTGTTGATTCAGTGAATGAATGGTTTTCTAAGGGTAGGAAAGTACCTTAATAATCATGATATAGGCTAGAGTCTGATGAACACCTTAAGGGAGTTCTGAACTCCGTAGGGCTACAGAGAAGGCTTAGGTGGGGTCAGGGTTAGAGGGAGGAGTGGCAGATGAACTAGAGGCTGGGCAGGGTTCTGCAGATTGGGGATTGTGGAAAGAGCCATTTTGTGCTGAGAGAAAGGCATAAACAAATGCAGAGTCGGTGCCTAACAAACAATTGTATTTGGCAAGATTCATAAAGCCCAATAGATAGGGAGTATCAGAATCCTTTCTTGGTACTATACCACCTTTTACATGTCCTTTGGAATTAGCAGTAAAAAAAAGTATCTCATCATTTTTGTCATCATTTTAATTAACTAAATTTAAGTAGAATGTATTTAATTTCAATCATTAGATTCTTATTTTAAGATTTTAGTGAGTAATAGCTTTATTTATGGTACACAAACACAATTTTCATTTTTTCCCACATAATACTTTCCCATTTAACAGTCTTTTAAGAATTGTATTTTTTAAATTGTGTTATTAAAAAAATCTCAGGTCCATAGAGAAAAAATACAGCAACAGGAAGTATGATTTATTGACAAATAAATGACTAGCTCTGGGACACTGAGCTAATTGTTTACCACTCATGGTGACCTCATATACACAGAGGGCCAGGGTGCTGGGTCCACAGAATTGTTACAAGTCTTAAGTGATATATTGGAAGAAGTTTAGTGGTTGTAAAGGGCCATCAGAATACAATACTGGGGAGTTTGGGAATATCTGTCTAGTAGTTTGGAACTGACTGAAGTTTAAGTGAAAGAGAAGGAAGACTAGAACTGATGGTAGAAACTTGGAGAGGATCCAGTGGGTGTGAACATCATTTCAAGAATGCGTGGACCAAATTCCATGGCTAATTAAATGAATAATGTTGACAGGAGAATGAGGACATAAAAACGACTCAAGTCTTGAGCCTGTATGATTAGGCAGATGATATGAGGACATGCACACACATATGTAAATATATACATACATGCAGATCTATTTGCTGTAGGTATGTGTGTGTATTTTAATGTGAGAAAGGAAATAAGGTTACATGGCATATCCTTCATCTGATTATGCAGCAAGAAAAATCTCATTCTTGTGTCTTGCTGAAGTATTTAGGGAAAAGGATGACTGCCATGGACACTCCCTGGGAACTAGTGGTTAAGCGAGGAAGAAGGGATGATGGAGGATGGCTTTCTTTGACACAAGTGTCATGCAGCTCTGGAACAGAGGACTGAGGTGCCTTAAAACTCTTTTGCTGGAGTTCTTAAATAGAAGAGAGCTCATCATTCACCTAATGTAGGTAGCTTTCAACCCCGGGGCTCCACCTGACTAGATATCCTCTCTCGTTCCCACCATCACAGATTCCCATGCCCACTTGTGAAAATGGGGGTTGGGATTGCAAAGAGGAAGGGAGAAATAGGAAAGCTAATCGAATGCCCTAATTTGGTGACCATGGAATCCCTGAGTCACTGAAAATGTTGGTTGAGTGCACCAATGTGCCTGACCCTGTGTTAGAAGCCAGGGCACCAACTAGGGACAAGCTGGGCTCACTTTCAAGGCAATCCTTGTACAGTGGGGGGACAGTAGGTTGAATGGCATTGCTGGTATTTGTAATCCATAAGCCCTAAATGACAGTTACATTTTCTGTCTGCTTTCTATATCGTCTCTCATGTCTCTCATCCCTGAAACAGTTCCTGTCATGCCTAGATGTGTGACAGTGTGACCATTACACAGGGGAGTACATTATCAGGGCTGAAATAGACAGCCACTTGTGTAGTGGATCCTGACATGGGCCAATATCTCCACTTACGTAAAAATAGCTTCCACTACAGCCATCGGAAAGCCTACACATCCTACTTAGGACCATGTGCTGGGATATAGTATGAGACCTTGAGAAGACCCTTTATGCCATTAACAGTAGTAGTGGTCCCCAAAATGAATTCTGTGGAACATTCTTCCTGTAGGACACTCAGGAGAAAAGATTGGGTTCCGTTTTTAAACATATTACCAAAAAAAGTCTATAATCTGCTGACCCTGCTGAGATATTTGTAGTGGACGTTAACATAGAAAGCTCTAGGCCTCAAAGGTCTTGAGAAGTTTTCACTCTGAACACTTTAGCCATGGAATCCTTCTTTCCATGGGGCTCCCATTAACATCTAGGCAGGCACATAGGTTTGAGAAATTCTTGGAACTGAGTGGCATCTTTAAAAGCAGAGTGTTGAGCCTCAAGGGATGGAACACCAGACTCACTAATTCTACTGAAAAAGAGGAAGTAGAAGATTCTGGACTGTGCATTCTCCTGGCAGTCTTCTGCCTGGAATGCTGGCCTTGTGCACACTACTGGACCGAATACTGACCTGCAGAAATGGAGCAAATTTTCCTTCTCAGCTGCCCTTGTTCCTCAAGGAATTTTTAAGAGACAAGGATGAAGGTTTCCAACTGCAAACATACATACATGTGGGTGTAAGAAACATAAACAGAAAAGAGCACTTATGGGTAACAGAAGTGCCATCTGGGACTTTAGAACTGGGTGGTTTGTGTTTGCACCGTTTTTTCAGGCCAGAGTAGTCTCAGAGTACATAATCCATATGGTGTGTTTCAAATAGACCACATAGTCTGAAAATGGAGCTCCTGAGAAATTCACAGATACAAATCTCAACTGTTATTTTCATATGTAAAAGCTGGAATCATCTTGTAAAGATAATTCAGGATGAAATATTTCCATTTCCATTTAAATGCAGAATTATTTGGTTTTCATAGCAAAAAGCTTCAGCCAGCGCCTCCTATTAAAGTCACATGCCTGACTTCAGGCATTTTTGAAGCATCTGTTACAGTGCTTCAGCATTTCACTGGCAGGAAAAGATATGAAGACAAGATAGGCAAAGAGAGTATCTGGCATCCAATGGTCTAATAGTTCTTTTGGGGAACAGAGAAAGGTGACCTGTAGGATGATACGTGTGGAGATGCTTCACCTCTCAACTTTATGATAAAATCCCAGATCACTTTCAGCTCTAGTCTTTGCTTGACAACTGTAATTCATCCCTGAAAATTCCTAAAGGAAACCCAAAAGTCCATTAAATAGATTCTAAATAAACCCATACATGGATTTATATCTCATGTGATGGAGATGTGTTAAGTGATTTTTTTTGGACCCATTTTCCTTTCCAATTTTTCAACCTTCTGAGGTTTATGATTGCATTATATGCAGACTTAACAAAATAAAAATGTGGCACAGAAATATACTTTGGGGAAACATTAAAGTGAAGTATGATTGTGTTTCAAAGTGTGGAAATGGTAGATGTGGCCACAGCATCACCCTGTTCATCCTTCTCTGTTGTGTAAAGACCAAGTGAAATTTTCTGGCTTCACTCAACCATCATATACATGAAATTTTTTTCCATATCTCTGTATTCTCTGATGAAACATTTAGTGCCAGGTCAGTTGTTGAGTATGTCATTGCCTAAATTAATAATGTTGACATATCACTCCTTATAGATTATTTAGTGTGTGTTGGGGGTTGAAAAGCTGCTATTTGGGGGGAAAAAGAATTGTACCAAAAGCCATATGGCAAAAAGATAATTAATTGTACAGTTATTATATATTGTATGCTAATTTATTAAGTCTGCCTTCTAATAATTTTCAGTTTACTTGAAAGATGCGCTCTGTATGCCTAGTGGAAGAATTTTAATTTCAAATAAAAGGATAGAAATAAATAACTTGCCCAGGAACTTATATCAAGTGTATAGACACAGTAAATTAAACAGCACGAATTTACACAGCAGTTTTGAAAAGCTTGATTCCAAACAAGTCAGGCAAAGAAAGATGAGTCTGTTGGGGAAATCCCAGAATGCACTAACAGCTGAGTGGGGCTCTTATCCAGGAATAGCCACTACCCAGCTCTGTAGCCTTGGAAAAATCTCATTGCCTTTGGGAGAATCTCTTTCCCCATTTCTAGTAGAAGAGGAGTGTTTGCACTAGATAGTCATTAGTCCTTCAAGTCTCCATGTTCTGGAAGCTAATAATGTTTTAGTTAGCCTAAGAGGTCCCCACTGGTTCCAGCGTTATACCAATATCTAGGCCTATGCATGAATTAGAAAGAGAGAGAGCAATTGAATTGAGAATTTAGCAATCATATCTTTTGGAATCATCTCACACCTCCTTCATTTATTTACATTGTGGGTCCCTAATGGGATCTAGAAGCTCACAAACCATTTGGAAACCCGCATGCAAACACACTGTGCACTGGAATGCCAGCACCTACTACGGGCCATGCACTTTGCTTCATGCTTTTGGAGCATCAGCTTGGGATCAGAACAGATTTTCAGGAAAATAGTTGCTACTGAGGTTTTCTCAGAGTATTTCCAAGAAGTTGATTTAGTGCCACAGGGGTGAATTTAAAGGTATCCAATGCTAATTTACATGGAAATGACATGTAAAAGCTGTTCTGCCCATGAAAGGCACCAAATGTCTGCTTATAAAATTTAAATTTATTTTAATTATATTTCTTCCTCATGGATCCACAGAGTGTTAAACATCTTTAACTTGAAAGCAGTTTTCCAAACTTGGCACTCCTGACATTTGGGGCCATTAGGGACCATCGTGTGTATTAGAGGATGTTGAGTAGCACCCCTGACCTCTACCCACTAAATGCTGGTAGCACCCCCTTCACCACCGTGACACTGAAAATGTTTCCAGATACTGCCAAATGTCCCCTGGTTGGGGGAAATTGCCCCCATTTGAAAACCATAGCTTTATAGTAAGATAAGTTGACAATGGTATTACATCACAAATTTTGTTTTCTTGACAGTGACACTGGTGTAATTATACATTTGACAAGTGAAAATAGTTTGATGCTAATGGAACCCTGCTTTATGTTTTCAGTGCTGCTGTGCTCTCCTGTCTATGTGAGTGGGGTTCAAGAGAAGTAATTTACTGCCTTTCTAAATACTTAGGCAACATGGAGCTAATCCACATACATGGAATAGAAGCTAGACCGGGAATTGGGAGTTAGTCTATATATTAAAATGAACGGAGGAGATTACCCTTGAAATTGCACAAAGAAGAACTTGTTCCTTTCCCTTAGAGTGGACCTAAGGAGCTTAATTTATGTTGATTTTTTTCCTCAAGACTTGGAGGAAGCAAATGAAAGCCAGAAAACAAGAACATTTACAAATGAGTAAATCAAATTCATTTATTCCATGCTTATTTCTGTTGAGAATATTCTCACCAGATGATAATGGATAGACTTAAACTTCTTCTGGAAGGTCATATTGCTTTTGCCTAAGAAATTATATAATCAGTTGCAGGCTAATAGTTTGTGAAAACATCCCAAAGAGAGAGTCCTTATGAAATGATGTTCATATAGATATATGTTTATGTATCTGTCAGTCTATAGCTAAATATAGATATAGATACATATATAAATGTCCATCTAGATAGGTAGGTTGGTGATGTTGATAGATAGATAGACAGACAGACACACATATCTTTTTGTTTTTTGAACCCCATGTTGCCAGAAGCTGAGAGACCAGCCAGAGTACCAGCGTAATAATCTAGAATAGATTGGATCAGGTACTTTGCACCTAGATGGTCAGAGTGGAGGTAATGAGAGCAGATGATAGGATTTCCTGATGACTTAAATGTGAATATGGAAATAATCAAGAGTGTCTCCAAGCTGTTTGGCCAAAGCATAAAGATGAATGGAGCTGTCACTGAGATGAAAAGACTGGATGGAATTGAATTGGCCACAAATGACAAGTGGGAGGGAATATTAAAAGTTCCATTTGGACGTATGACACTTGACATGCCTGCCATATCATATTTGACATACTTATTGGACACCTAACCGTGAGTGTCGAGCAGGCTGTTAAAGGATAAGAATATGGAGATTGGAAGAAAGACTAGAGTTGGAGATATACCGAATATAGACAGCACGTGACTGGAAAAGAGTCAATAAAGGTAAAAAAAGAGAGAAGGGAGGTCTGTGTCCCAAAGCACTCTGATATTAAAAGACCAAATATACAATAACCAAAATGTGGAAACAACCCAATGTCTTTCAAAGGATTCAGTCATAAATAAAATTAAATACTGACACATGCTACAACATGGAGGACTTCAAACATTATGCTAAGTCAAAGAAACCAGGCACATACTGTGTGATTCCATTTATATAAAATGGCTAGAATAATTAAATACATAGAAACATGAAGCAGTTTAGTCGTCTCCAAGGACTGGAGCGAGAGGGGAATGGAGAGTGGCTGTTCTTGGGAAAGGGCTTTCCTTTTCAGGTGATAGAAATGTTTTTACACTAGTTAGACATGGTAGTTGCATAACAGTGTGGATGTACTAAATGTCACTGAGTTGTTCACTTGCAAATGGTTCCTTTTATTTTGTATGAATGTCACCTCAATTTTATATAAAAAAAAAGTCAGGGAGAGGAGAATAAATAGACCAGCAAAAGAGCTGAGAAGCAGCAGCCAGAGGGGCAGAAGGAAGAGCATGGCGTCCTGGCAGCCAGGTGTAACAAGTATGTCAAGGACGAGGAGTGGTTAGTTTTGTATGTATAGTGCTTCTCATGAGCGTGTATGGTGAGGCCTAGAATTGAGGTTGCATTAAGTAATGTGGAAGTGACTAGTGAACCTTCCAAAACTTTTCATCCAGAGGTTTAATCAAGAGATTGGGAGGTGGAAAATTGGAAACAGGAAGTAGGGACAGCACTTTGAAGGACTCTTATAAAAGGAAACTGAGAAATGGGGCAGTATCTAGGGAAGGATTGGGTGATGGGAGAAAGAACTGCATATTTTGAAGGTGATTTAAAAACTCTGACTTATTCCTCTCTCCACCCCATAATTACTCCAAAGTTGCTGGCTGGATTTGCCATGAGAGAGAGAATGTACTTGCAAACCAATCCATCACCCTAGCCCACGATTATCATTTAAGGAAGCAACACATTCAGTGAACACAATTATAGAAGTGCAAGATGACTGAGTGACATTTGTGTACTTCAAGGGTACAGAGCACACACGCAGACACACACTCTATTTACTGGCCCTGACAAAAAAAGACTGGAAACACAGTATTTTAATTGTGTATCATGATGCTATTTTTGGCATTGCACCAAGTTTGGACAGGCTTGTTGATATTGGAAAATACTGCAGCCTGCAAATAATAGCTGACTATAGATTAATATTTATGCTGCAGATGAAGTTGTAGACAGTATTTTCACTATCATTTTATGGGTCTGCTTAAGAGCCCACCTTTAGAAGATGGTGAACCATAGGCCACTGGGTGAAGTCAACCTTGATGAAGCACACACCTAATTCGGACATGAATTGGTCCTGAAATGAGAGAGTGAAGGATTAGGAAGAAAAAGAAATTCAGCCTAACAGTAGAACTTCTTGTTTTGTGTTTCAGAAGTTTTCAGGTTAAGGATTTTTGAGTGAGAGACAAATTGAAATAGCAGAAAATGCATGGAGAAGAGAATTGGGCTCAGGGTATGGACCATTCTTTTGAGGGCTTGTGTTTGTTATAAATGACAGGAAATGGGCAGAGTAGCTGGAGGAGGATTGGAGTCCATTTGTTTAAATAGAATAAATAATAGGATATTTGTTAAGGTAAGTTTTTTAAAAATAATCTATTCCTTTTACCACTCCTAAATTCTAAACAACAAAATTTGCTATTAATAGATTAATGCAATAGCAAATCAACATCTATCACCCTCACCTAATAGCAAAGCAAACATCACTCTTCCTTTTCCCTTCACTTGAGAGGTTTAAATTGTCAACATTTGTTTCCCAAAATAAAAATCAGAATACAGCTTGACAAATCACAGATGTGAGAGATTCCCCATGAAGTTCCTTGTAGAAGGGACACAACTGCTTTGCGCATGGTGGGACACGGTGGGAGAAGGGTGAAACAATATGAAGGACACTGCTGGGTGCACTGGACGACCCATCGATTACAGGGCTTTGTGTAATTGCAAAGCACATGGACATGCTGCTGATGAGTAGGTAGGCCCAGCAGTAGGGACGTCCTGAATCCACTCCCGTCTCTCTGAGAGGAAAAACACAGAGCAGGATGCATGGAGAGGCGACCCGCCAAACATCTGCATTTAATTTTTCAGCAGCAGTGACCACCCAGGGGGCAGCGGCTTCTTCCCAGGGAAACTCAATTACACCAGCATGAGGTGCCTTAACTTCCTGGAGGACAAATTATACCTTTGGTCAAGCAGAAAAATCTGCCTTGGAAAGAGTTTCCCAAAGTGTTGTCCCTGCTTAGGTTCAAGAAGGAGTCTTAAAGGAAAACTCTCTAAACCCAAAAGTTTCCCCTCTCCTATCACTGTCAAGTTGCAGAGGCAGCAGGGAAGGTGAGGGGCTCCAGTATGGAAGTGAGGAGGTCTTGTGTTGTGTGCCCAGTCTGCCGAAGTCCTTAGTGCTTGAGACCAGATTATACTAATGGGGTGTATTCCTGGAAGAATTCAGGACTCTGTTCTTCTAGGTCAATGCTTCTTCAGTCAGCCAGACAGATTTTTAAGGCTGGCCTCAGGTGTTAGTATGGGCCAGCAACATCCTTGAATATTCCAAGAGAAGCCATGATAGATCTGGATAGAAACCTAAGTGATGTTCGTGGTGCCTAGGCAGTGCATCATTCAGCCCTTTATGTCAAATTGTCCTCCCTTTACATCAGCATTGACTGTCTCACTGTATTCCTTCTCTTTTTGTGTCATATGTTGTCTGCCAACCGTTGCCTACTTAAGCATTATGAGATTTACCCTTATTAGGTCCCATGCTGACCCTACATTTTCTTTTCATGACTTTGATTTTTCTTTTGCTGGATTTTTTCCTATTTTTCAGCATTTCCTCCTGTCTTATTATTCTACTTTATCTCAGTGAAATGGCATAAATGGCAGTCTGCCTACTTCCCTCCTTGCATCATTACCTAGAGGGTAGACTTCCAGGCCCTTGTCTCCTTTGTCCTCAAGCTTACCATCATGCCTGGCATAGAGTAACATTCAGTGAATGAATGAATGAATGAACAAGTGAACTAATGGATGGGCTGAACTGTCAGAGTCATTCAGAATTTGACACATGCCCTCACACCAGCCTGGTAGAACTAAACTGTGGACTCTGACTCCAAGCATCCCTGGGTTCAAATCCTAGTTTCATTCCTTATTTGTCACTGAGACCTCTTGGCCTTCGTGTCCTCATTTCTAAAATGGGTAGAAAGCAACACCTACCTCTCAAGCCCTGCAAGGAAAACTAGTTATGAAGCAAGAAGAGCTACACGTAGCATGTGTTGTGACTATGTAAAGGAGGAAGCATCTTTATACATCTTTACTCCACACACCCAGACTTATGCTCTGATCACATCTACTCTCATAGCTGACACTTTGGGGAGACCCTACTGGTTGTGGTTGTCCTTCTTCTTTCTTAGAATGTTCCACAACCTCCTCTTTGAAAGATGTCCTTGCTTCCACAGTCTGTGCAAACTCTCTCCATCAGTGGGCATAAACATCGGCATGTACACACATCTGTCAGAATGCTTACATTGTTTGGTAACTGGCTCTTGTCTGTTCTTTCCACCAAAATGTGAGCTCCTGTAAGGTGGGAACATTGTCATCTGTAGATCCCCAGTGGGGCCCATGTGCAAAATCTAACCCCACCCTCCAGTGTCGGACATTGAGGAGTGTCTCGACCACAGTGACATTTCTGGGGAAGAATATATCCCTGTGTTTGACTGTGACTAGCTTTTGAGGCATTAACTCGATAAAACATTAAAGCAGCTTTTCTCCAGGAGTAACTGGAAGATTTGAAGAACTGAAAGCTGAAAGATAATATGTGAATTACGAGGATGCGAAAGAATGTGAAGGCTCGCCAAGAACTTATCAAATTCCAAGTGCAGTAAATTAAATAAAACCAGAGGCTACTGAGAGACAGTCTTGAAACTGATATGGGTTGCTTGGTGGAAAGAGAAAGCAGTCCAGGCTACAGTGTGCTGGTAAACTTTTAACAAGCTTTTCAACCTTCAAAACTCCTCCCCGACTCAGGGCAATTTTATCCCACATCGTGCTTTATCAGAATCCCCATCCTTAGAGCAGAAAAGAAACATTAAATATGTCCATCATAGGCTCAGGGGAAAAACTGCTTGTGCTCTGAGGTCGGGTACACAAGTTTGGAAGCCAGCACATTTGAAATTTCCTGGTATCATTTATTTTCTTGGTACCTTTGGTCAAATTGCAAGTTCCTTGGTTGACTTCTCACCATAGTGTTTCAGTTGTTGGTCACACAGACTACTGTGGTGACATTTTTACAGTGATTAAGGTTAAGAAATAGTCATGGTTAAAGTTGTTTATTAGAATAGTCAGTATCACAGAGCAGTCAAGACAGGGACTTTGTAGTTGGGTGGCCTCATTTCAAAGGATGCTCCACCACGAAGACCTTAGGCTGGGTGTTCAGACTCTCCAAGCTTCAGTGTTTCCCTCTACAATGCAGGTATCATGACCATGACCACCTCAAGGGGTTGTAGTGAGTTTAATAAACAGCATTGTCATGATGGAGCCCAAGAAAGGGGGCACGTGCTTACCTCCATGGATGTACCCTGGGCCCCAAGGGGCCTGAGGCCTGCCAGTCTCATACTGCTTCCAAAGCAAGTCTGATCCTCTGTCAGGGACCTTTGACCTTTCTCTCTTATAGAGAGATGTGGTCTAGAGAAGACAACCCTGCCCCAGCTGGTTTAGCCAGCATTTCTCTTGATGAATAGTAGGGACAAGTGTTGTTTAAGGTAGGAGCTTCTAGTAGATAACTCCTGGAGATCTAATGCATAGTATGGTGAGTGTAGATAACAATATTTTTATTGTTTCAAGATTGAAATGAGACTGGAATGTCGTTATTCCAACCAGTAGTAAGAAATTATAGTTGTATGATAGATCAAGATGCTAATTATCACCATAATGGCAAGCATATTGCAATATATGCATACCAAGTTAATATGGTGTGTACCTTAAATTTACAGTGTTATATGTCAGGTGTTTTAATTAAGAAATAACAATAAGGGAGGATGTCCTCAGCAGAAAGGTCTACAGACTTACAATAAAGTGTGATCATTTCAACCTTGGCTTACTAGTACAATCCACTCAGCTTTGAGAAAATACCCACCCTTGACTAATTAAGTCAGGATCCCTTACAGGGGATACCTGGTCTCCGGTATATTTTTTAATGTTCTCAAGTGCTTTAGATGTATAGTAAAAGTTGAGAGGAATTATGATAATTGCTTAAGATGGTAGGAAGAACCTAAACCAGACAGTTTAAAACTAGTTGTATTGACAGTTCCTAAAAAAATTAAAGATAGAGTTACCATATGACCCAGCAATTCAACTAATAGGGATATACCCAAGAGAAGGGAAAACATAGCTTGGCACAAAAACTTCTGCATGAATGTCATTATTAGCAATGTTATTCATAAGAACCAAAAAGTGGAAACCACCTAAATACCCATTGGTTGGTGACTAGAGAAATAAGATGTGTTTGAACCATATAATGGAATATGATTCAGCCATAAAGAATGAAGTAGTTCTACAGGCTACATAGATAGATGACCCTTAAAAACAGTATGCTAAGTGAAATAAGCCAGACACAAAAGACAACCTATTGTGTGACTCCATTGATGTCCAATCTAGGCGATTCCATAAAGACAGAAAGTAGATTAGTGTTTCCAGGGGTCAAGGGAAGGAGAGAATGAGAGGAGACTATTAAAAGATATGGGTTTTCTTTTGGGGGTGATGAAATGTTCTGCAATTTAACAGTAGTGATAGCTATACAACATTGTGAATATAGCTAAAAACACAACTCTATGCTTTTAAAGGGTGAATTTTATGGTGTATAAATAGCTTTATGATGCTTTATATCTTTAAAACCAAGTCTAGTCTTTACTGTTTATGTCACATGGGCATATGAGTTACTGAAACTGTTTAAACCCTTGTCACCCAGTCTGTGATACTTTGTTATGGCAGTACAAACAAACAAAGACATTGGAATAGAAATAGGAATGGAGAGGTGACAAATCCATCAAAGGTGAAGTGTATGATGTCTTTGACACATTAGCGTGTGCTTTTCTTCATCTTAAATTGTAGTATCTCTTTCCATTTTAGCCAAATGATTATCAGATCCTAAAAAGGACAAATAAGAACATTGTGCTGGCACATTAAAAGATGTTCCTACTCACTAGCTATCAGAAAAATGAAAATCAAAACAACAAGATACCATCATACACCTGAGAGACTGGCTATTATCCGGAAGTCTGGAAACAACAAATGTTGGTGAGGATGTAGAGAAAAGAGAATACATTTACACTGTTGATGGGAGTGAAAATTGCTGCAACTCCTCTGAAAAACAGTATGGAGATTCCTCAAAAAGTTGAAGAGAGAAATCCCATAGGATCCCGTCATTCCACTTCTGGGCATCTACCCAAAAGATGCAAAAGCACCCATGCTCAGAGATGTATGCACCCCCATGTTTATTGTGGCCCTATTCACAATAGCTAAGAGCTGGAAACTACCTAAGTGCCCAACACCAGATAAATGGATCAAGAAGATGTGGTCCATATACACAATGAAATACTACACAGCCCTTAGAAGAGAGGAAACCCTGTCATGTGAATCAACATGGATGTATATAGAGGGGATGATGCTAAGTAAAACAAGTTAAAAGAAGAAAGATAGATACCAGATGACCTCACTCATAGGTGGAATGTGAATAGAAAAACAAAACAAAACAAAGGAACAGATGAAATAAAACCAGCCCTTGGACACTTGGAATAGAACTGAGGTTCCCAATAGAAAATGGGACAGGGGGTCGGGGACAAGTGATGGTGGAGCTCACTGGACAGTGGTGAAGAACATTGGTGATGTGGTGGTGGGCAGGGTGTGTTGAACTGTATCTAAGGAATAGGGAAAGTGCACATTTGAGTTTATTTTAATGTGTAAAATCAAAGTTATTGCAAAAAAAAATTAAGAAAGAGCACTGTGCTATCTTTGTCTAAAATGAGGAGTCACTATTAAAGCCTGTACAGTGTGATTATTTTCCTTATTATGAAGGAATATTTAAATTAGATTTACAGAGCAGTGAAATTAAAGTTCTCATGGACTAAAGGGTTGAATTATTGTTGGATAAGACAAAAGTCACACAGTTGCTTTAAGAGGCATTGCCCTTTCCCTAGTCAGTTCTGGGGAATTCCAAGCTTATCTGTCAGTGTTCCCAATCTCCAGGATTCAGGACAAAAATATTGGAATTCTTGGGACTTTCTTAAGTTACTCCCTATTATGGGTTATTGTTAAAATACTTCCAACATGTTCTTCATACTCTTCATTAATTGTTATAGGTCTTATAAATTATTTAATAATTAATTTTAAGTTTGAATTCTCAAAGAATTACGGCATATATTCAAGCACTGGCAAATGTTGCTGAATGGTATCTGAATAACCTTACATTTAGATCTCCTGATAAGCTTAATAACACTACCCAACTCACACATGGAAATTGCCAATTGAAGATTTATTTTGCTTCAAAAGCTTGTCATTTCTTAGACACCAATCCTATGACTTGTATAAAGGATACTGTATGCCTAAACTTATTAACATTTATTTTATTTGTGACGAACACACAAGTCTAAGATGGCAACAGCTGCAGGCAAGGCTGACTGATTAGCTCGTGACCACTTTTCTGTGCCCCCATCCTGGTTCTGGAAATGCCGACCTTGTTCTTTGGCTCCGTGTATCAGTCTCCTGCTCTCACTTTTGACTTTCTGTCAATGGCTTTCATCAAAACAGTTATGTCTCTTTGTTGATTGTTCACTTTTAATTCTCAGAGGAGAGTTATAATACCTTTTCTCATTTCCTTGATGTCTTGACTAATTTTTCTCAGAATTTGGGTTTGAGAAACACATCTCACTTCCCTGAGAAATACCAGGAGGCAATTCACACATAAAAGTGCTACTCGTGTTCAGGCCTGGCCTGGCTGGCTGTTGATTTTGGCCGGATGGGGAAGGCTGAAAGAGGCTGGGACCTGAGGTCACACAGCATGCTTGTCAGGTGGGGTGAGCTGGCCCAGCTTTGGGTGCTGGAAGAAAGTACAACCTGGCAGGTTGTGAAGGCCATGAGCATGTACCTGGAAAATCCGTGACTACAGGGGCATAATTGACTGAGGGCTCCAGCTGCTTCACTCTGGAACCCATATGGGTTTTGCACCAAATTCCCCGTTCCCTAGGCTACTCCCTGCCAATGGCTAAATGATGAGGGAATGGTAAGGCAAGCCTGTCCCTGAGCAACACAGTACCCTTGCATGGGTTGCTTTGGTTGAGCTACCCTGGCAGTTTTTGGAACCTTCCTAAGATTGAAGGGCAGACTAGAAGCATCTACCTTCTCCCCTTTACCAGAAATCAATGTACATCACAACTTGAATGCTTTCCTAAGCCTCTCGTAGTTCCTTCCCTAGGTCACTCCTAGTTCCTTTCACACACTCATGCCCCTAATGAAATCCTTCCACATTTCATCCTATCTTAGCATTTGCTTCTTTGAGGGTGTGAATAAACACACAGGTAGAGCACAGTACCCAGCCATCATGGCTGTAGAAAACTGGACTTGGGAGATCCAGTGGGGTCTCTGACAAATGGGAGGGGAGCACTAATGGAAATATAGCCCCCCACCAGGGTAAGGTACCTAGGAGGGATGAAGACAGAACATTCCTAAAAAGTGGAGCTCATCCCAATTACTGAGATAGAAGTTGAGCTCAAGAGGTGACCATGGAGGCCACTAGTGAGGCAATCATCTTGGGAGCAAAGAATAAATCCAGTTACAAGAAATGGGGTCAAAATCAAAGCCAAAATGGCAGCCAAGAGACTATGAAAGGCTATTCTCTGTATTAAACCAGAATTCTTTAAATCCTCCCAATGGAGATAAAGGATGATTCTTGAAACTAGCACAGGATTGAACCTTCAATTATGGAAGCCTCAGTCATGGGAGAGAATGGGGCCACCCTCTGAGGTGACTCTGGTACAGTTACTTTACTGATGAATCCTGAGAGCTGGCCTGTCCTGTAAGAGCATATAGGCCTAGGGACCAGAGAGACCCCAGAGGAGTGAAAATGCAGAGTGGTTTGAACTGCATGTTGCAATGGGCAGTATGTTGCTTGAAAATTCTCCAAGTCACAATCTGGCCTTAACATATTTTGGTTGATTGATATGGAGAAATATTTATAGAACTGTTTATTCTTTTATTCAAAAAATATTCACTAGGCAACTATATGTGCAAAGAAAATATGGAAAGATGATCAATTGCAAAGATATTTTTATCTTTGCTATAACATATCAACTATTTGCACCTGAAAAGTGTATTTGCTTTGCTGAAAGTCTCACAAAACCATGAAAAATTAAGAGTTGAAAAAGCCCAGTGTAATCCAAGGTCATCAGAATTTATGAAGTCATGAGAACATAGAGTAAATGAGAGGCATTTAAATGGATAAGTTTATTCGTTTTTATTAAATATCCCTATAGGTGAAACCAAAGATTCCAACATATTTCTCCTAAGAAATATGAGGTATTGGCAGCATTCAATCTGAACTTGTTCTCCAAAGAAATGTAGAGGCCAGTATTTCACTAACTTATACCACTGTCGTGGATGAACAGATTTGTGGAACCAGATCTTGTGAGGAATTACAGTAGTCTAAAAACCAGGAGGAAAATTGCAAATAAACTCTCCTAATTTAAATGCAAGACAAAAATATAAACCAAATTAGGAAAGTCTACTTCTCTTGGTCATTTAGCCTCATGTTGCTGGCCACATTGTCACTACTTAGAGAAAGTCTGTGTTATGCCAGTGCACATATTTTGACTCTAATATATTAGACTTTTTAAAAAGCTGAATGAAATACACTGAGAACTTTTCCCCACTGTCATTGAAAACTTATCAGTAGAGATATGAAAATATTTATGAACTCTCAGAAAATCTTCTCCCCTAGCATCAAGGCACAAGCTAATCTTCTTACTGGGTTCCAGGCCATCTAGCTCCATGGTTTTCTCAATTCTAGGGAGAAAATTGCATGCCATCATGTTCTGGTTTCAACAGAAAGTTGCCCTTGGAAGTGAGGACACTGTGGGTTATGGTGATTGCTTTCAGTGTGTCAACGATATTACCAAATGTTATGCCCAAATCAAGGGCCTAATGTTGCAATCTGAAAGGCGAGCCTGATTTACTGCCGTGTCTGAAACTTTTATTGGAACAGGATACTGCATTTTCTTTCCAATGACTGCATAAGAACTATATGCTCTCTCAGAATTAGCCCAAGACACCTATAAAGCTACTTTTAAGTGTTTATAAGATTGGAATCAAAACATGAGATCATGAGTCTTTTGCTGCAAATATCATTATTTAAATGTTCTTTTCTGTCCTGTTACAATATCAGGAAACATCTCTTTATGCATTCACTCTATTAGCATAATAGCAATCAGAAAAGCAGGCTCAAAGTCTGCTTAGGTTAGAAATCTAAGTTGGTTTAACTTCATTGAAAGATTGGGACAAGGAGGGTAAAATCCAAGTCCTTACCTCAAACTAAAGTAACTTAAGTTAGATGATAGTTTAATTCTTATCTTTCCTTATTAAACACCTACCACATGCAAAGATAGAATAATAGGATGTGGGAGCTAAATCACTCTTCATTCTCAGTGGGCTCCACAGTCAGATGGGGATTAAAGTACCCCCAATTGTTGATGCTAAGTGAAACAAGTCAAAGAGGAAAGATAGATACCAGATAACCTCACTCATAGGTGGACCATGAATAGACAAAACAAAGGAACAGATGAAACATAACCAACCCTTGGACACTTGCAATAGAAGTAAGGTTACCAGGAGGGAATGGATGGGCGGGGACAAATGGTGGCGGAGCCCACTGGTCAATGGTGAAGAATACTCGGTGGTGTGGTGGAGGGCAGGGTGTGTTGACATATATCTGAGGAATAAGGAACCTATACATACATGAAGTTATTTTAATGTGTAGAATAATTACAATAAAAAAAGTATCCCTAATTACTTTAGAACAAAACCTAACACTAGAGACAAGCATTACTAAGCGGGGGCAAAGTGCAACTATCCATGTGACTGCATAGAAATGGCCTCTCCGCCAAGCAGGACCCATGGTTTGGTTCTGCCATAGACACTGATGGGACAGGAACACTTGACTACAGCGATACTGGTGATGAGTCAGTGCATTGCACATCCTTCAGTTCTCTTCATTCATAATGTTCTTCCTGGAGCATCCTCTAGTCAGCATCCCCCACCTCCTCCCCATCCCAACCATATCTATTTACATGACCAGTCTAATTCCTTTTCACCTCTACTATATCAATAACTATCAATTTCCTTAAGAATTCCCATGAACCCTTCCCCAAGGGGCTCCCTCCTCTGTGCTCTGTAGCACCTTGAATGTTTTTGTATCACAGTACTTAGCATGCTTAATAATGAGAGCTTGCTTAATTATTTGACTATCCTAATATAGTATGAACTTCAAAAGGACAGAGAGTTAGTCTTGCTTACCAAAGTCTAGTACAGTCCACAATAAAAACTTAACTGAGTGAACAAATAACCTATGATAATTTTATAGGAAGCTTCCCATTAAATCTGTCATGAACAGTTGAACAGGTTGTACACTGTACAATTCCTAATGACACTATTCACTTGAAAGGCTTTGTGAATGGCTCTCCCTGGAGTTGAGCAGATTATAACCAGCACAGTCTTACATGATGGTCTTGCGTCCCATCTGCTATATATTGCACCCAAATTTTTCTTTGTTGAGTTAGTTGAAACATCGACTTTCAGTGTCTAATAAAAGCCAGAAATTGCATTTTAGCCTGCATGTCCAATGAAACTCAATAAAAATTCCTTGGAACAACTGCATATGACTTACAAATCTAACATTTGCATGGCCCTTTGCAAGGATTAAAGTCTTGGAATCTGGTACAGCAGGAAATTGTTTGTCATTAAGGAAGGCTTTCTGGTGGTGGTGAAGGGATATGTTCAGACAAAGGAAATTAAGACAGCCTTGAATGAATCAACATTCTTGTTTTTTACCTGCTTTATCCTGTTAAGAACAAACAGTTCCCTTCATCTCCAGTCTTCAAGAAGAAAGAACTATGATAAGGAAGGAGGAAGAAGGAAGGAAGGGGGTGAAGGAGAGAGAGACAGAGACAGAGACAGAGACACAGAGACACAGAGAGAGAGACAGAAAGACAGAGAGAGAAAATGAATTATGAATTTGCAATTAGTATCCTAGAATAGGTAGACAAGAAACTCAGAATGAAAATGAAAGTGGTGAAATTTAAATACATAAGTACTTTTTAGGGTACCGTGTTACCAAAGTTAACAACAAAGCTGATTTGTCTGATTTTACTCAAACACAGGAAGGGTATCTCTCTCACTGGCCCTAGTCAATCAGCCATGGATGTTTAAGCCATTACTGCCAGCAGATGAGCCAGGAGATAGCTTTTCACAATGTGGGCTCAGAAAGTTACTCACTGGCTAAGATTCAACATTTTTGTCTTCTGATAAGTGCAGCATCTCAGGACATAATATTTGCCAGCTGCTCACAGCTTTACATATTGTAACCCCCAGAATAATTTTCTGTTTTCCAAAGTTGTTCTATCTCTAAGTAAGTTTAAAAGATGTATTCTTCCCTTAAGGATGACTGATCCCTCAATATTAATTACTATCCTGATGCATCTAGTCGATGCCTCATCTGTCTCCAAAGCATTGTTATATTGTCTTCTAGCTTGACCTAAGGCATTAATAATTCAGGTTATTCGAAGACCTGGTTTCACTGTTCATTCTAAACAGATGTCACTAACTCCTGAATTCATTTTCCTACTCAAAGACTCAGTGATTCTCTTGACTTTGGAAGATTCCAAGACAAGTCACTATGGAACATTTTGATACTGGTCAGTAGTTAAGTTTGTAAAGCAGTGTGATTAACGGTATACAAGTATATGTGCCAAAGCTAATTTCTATATCTTCCTGCTCTTTCCCTCCACACTGCTGCTTATTCTCCTTTCTGGACCAGCTTTTCATCCCCAGCGGCCATCTTGCAGGGATCTGCCTTCATGAAGGAGGTGCGTGTCTGATGCTAGAAGCCTCTCTCAGAGCCAAATAATCCTTCTATCTGTGTATGAGACTGGAGCATTTATGCTTTCACTGTGTCTGTTATATGCACAGCCACACTGCAGACCGTGCCTTGGTTTACAACTGTCCCAACATACCTGTTTCTCTCATTTCATGTTTTGGTTCTGTCCTGGTCTTACAGTTCCCATTCAGTCTGTTCCTGGAGAATACAGACTGCATTCCATTCATCTCTACTCTGTGGGTAATGCTCAGGGCAGTGTCTTGCCCAGAGCAGGCACTGAAGTTAGCATTTGTGTGTTTAATTGCATTGAATGTGTGCTTGAGAGGCGGTGTAGATAAATGAAGCAGACCGCATTTGTGCTGAATTTCAGAGAGAATTCTCATGTATCAGTAAAGCAAAATTACTTGCATTCTTGGCCATTTACATTTGGGGTTGACATAGGCTGTGAATTTAGATATCCCTGGAAGGAAGAAGAAAGTACGAGTTTGTTCTTAGAGTAAGCTCTAGAGCAGCACTGTCCGATGGCACTTTCCAAAATGATAGGAGAGTTCTAATCTGTGCAGTTCACTGTGGTGGCCACATGTGGTTACTGGGTAGTCGATGTGTGGCTTGTGTGACTGAGGCACTGAATTTTTTCTTTTATCTTGTTTTTATTGATTTTCCTTTAAATAACCTCACATAGCTAGTGACTTTCTTACTAGACAGAGCGTCTCTAGAGGGGACCTGTATAGCCTTTGGCATTAAGATGGTAAACATTTGTGTTCTTTTCGCTTTTTCCCTCTTCAACATAGTGCCTCACATATTAATTTTTGTTATTTGTTTTGTGTTCACCTGAACTGAAAGCTTTTTGCCCCTTTTCCTTCCTATCCTTGACTCTTCTTGGTTTTGTTGATTTATTTATACTCTATTTAAAAACTTTTCTCCCTTGCTGTGTCTTACGTCTGTCTCATTGGTCCTGCTAGTCACACTCATAGATTAGTAAAAGAATCTTAATAGAATAATAGAATTGAAATAGAACCTGAACCAACATACAAGACTTCTAATCTGCCTGAATTTGATAGAAATTGGAAAAAAATATAACTCCCTTGGGTAAAGGACTCAACAAAGGCTCACTGGAGGTTCTGGATGATTTGTATGTGTCTCTTCACATGTTCTTGTCTACGCAAAGGCTTTGCTCTCACATCTTGAGGTCACATATGGATCAACCAAATGTTTCAAGTGTCACTTCCTCTCCCCTTGGCCAAGCCTGAGGCTTAACGCCCTTGTTAATTCAGCTCTCCCTCAAAGTAAGTTGTTGTGCCAAGATAGGTACAGAGATGGGCCTATCTGATTAAAAACCCAGCCATGCAGTTTAAAATGTCAGACCGTTAAATGTTGAACTAAATGAAGCAAGTAATCCAGTGATTTCCTAGCCAGGAGTACCAGATGCACACACCTGGACCCTGTTTGTGGAGGCTGACAGTGCTGCTCAGTTGTAATCCTTTCCAGCTGAGTCCTCTGGTAATGGCCTGTGCTGGATGGTCTTTCATTTGGATGGTTGACTTGAAAGGCATCAAGAAGAAGGAAATCATGTGGCTCTCAATTTGTAGGGATGTTTAATAGACACCATCTCTTCCTTCTAAATATGACTTAAGCACTTTGCTTAAGGGAAGTGCATTTCAAATACAAGGGCAGTGGTTCTCAAACCTGAGTGTGCCTGGGAGGGCTTGTTAACCACAGATGTGGGACCCCTCCCTCGAAGTTTCTGTTGGAGTGAGGGACTGAGGACTTGCATTTCTAACAAGCTCCCCAGTTGTGCTTTTGGTCCAGGGACTGTACTTTGAGAAACAATCTCTTAAGGGATAGATAATATTTAGATACCATAATTGCTGAATTTTCCAAGATAATTTAGTTTCTTGTCATTTTATTTCCATCAAACCTCATTTTTTAAATGTGTGCCTTAATTTGTATACATTTGTCAGATATTTTATGCAGATATACATGCAAATTAATTCACCTGACAAGTAGACTCACTCTATGCCAAGCAGGTTAGTAGCTTCTGGGGCTGCAGACATGAGCCAGACAGAGCAACTATTACAAAGATTGTGGTAGTGGATGAGGGCAGAGAATGTGTCGCCAAGTAAACACGTAGATACGGTGCTAGGAGGGATGTGTGAGATAAACTTGGGTGCTGGGGATAATCTTCCTAGAGGAAGCAACATTTCAGTTGAGAGGTAGTAAATAATGAGTCATTAGGTGGCTCCAAAAGAGGAGGTGAGAGGTGAAGAAGGGAAAAGACAGCAGCCTTTTGCAGGAAGTGAAAGAATCTCAGTATGACTGGAGCACAGAATTTGAGGAAGAGACTATTGTGTGACTGGGACAGATATGCCACAGATAGACCACACTGAGCCTTTTGAGTCATGGTAAGGAGTTTATATTCTTTCTCATGACCTCGTGTCAACTGCCAGTCTGCTGTGTCCATTATCATCTTTTCCATTTTGGAAAATATGGTCCCTCAGAAAAAAAAAAAGGATTTTTATTTTATAATGGTCTAATACATTTAGAACAAATAAAGCCAATCGATGCCACAATCAAAATGCAGCTCTGTTTCTCTCATATGTCTGAGAGAGCTTTATTTGGAAGGCTTGGATGTCCTCTATCCCAAGAGGAAAATGTGTCTGCTTATTCTTAGGTAGCATGTACATCAGTTAGAGAGTTGCCAGTAGTCATGGTTTGAAAATCAGTGTCTACTCCAAGCTATTGGTGAAGCCTCTAGATATAATTTAAATACAGTACTTCATCCCTTTCCTGGGCTAAAAGCTTCCAGTGGATAAAGAGAGCATGGACTTCCGTTTCTCCTCTTCTTTAGTTCCACAGCATGCTGACAAGATGGGTCAAGGGTCTGGGTATAGGGAAGAGTAAGTAGGACAAAGGGAAAGAAATGGAGTTGGTCCTGCTGAGCTGGCTTTGCTTTCTGTATGCCTGAAAGATATTTAAAGCTGGTTCTTGTTATATGGGCCTTTTTGAAAACTTCTTGGAGAATCTCTGCTTGAACTCTAACCTGATCCCTTAAGTTAGGCAAGCACTTCTCTCTTCTGTTTGGTCACTTGTATCATCTTCCATCACCTCTGTGTGACAGATTCTCATGGTGTCTTTAATTATGTGCTCTTAATGTGAGTGGTCTCCCTGCAGCTGGAGTGAACATTCCATGCGTTCTGTCAGCATGCCTCATCTCAGTCTCAGCATCTCCTTGTTTGGCTGCTAGAGGCTCTCTGCAGAGCAGAGGAAGTCCTTTAGGCCTTGAACAGCCACTGCCCTGAAGTGTCAGGGGGATGTTAATATTCCCAGATGTGATCCTTATGAAAGGAGCAGTGAGAGGTAATAGATAAAATTGCTTGGTTTTCATTTCATTTGATGTGCCAGTTCTGAGATCTGTTCTATTACTTCCACAGATAGTCTTGATTGGATTTGAACCCCACTTTTCCAAATGATTTACCATCTCTAGCTCATTCTTTCATATCTCTTCTCCTTTCCCTGCCTCACTGTCCCCATCCCCTCACTTCTGTTTCAAATAGCACCTCCTAGATTAACTCCACTCAAGTCATTGTCTCAGCTTCTGTTTTCAGGAAAAGCTAAAAGTGAGATACACTAGTAATCCAGATAGTTTTTAGTGGGATCCTTGTATCCAGGAGGGAAGCCAGTTAGATAGTGCTTCCCAGCCACACCCTTCTTACTATCTTTTCTCTGTTGTTCACAACTAGACAAAGGAATCACTAATATATTGTTTAACCTGTAAAACTCTGTGAGTGTCCCAATTGGCCAACCCTACTGTGCTTCTACAACCCAACTTTAGCTTTCTTATCAGGTAATTGTTTTTCATCAATCCTGTAATAGGATCTGCAATCTTATTCCATGGTGACATTGAACTAGAGAGGCTTCAGACTCAGGGAGCACCTGGCACATCATAAGATGGAAGTGAGGGTGAAATGCAAGTGTGAGTGAAAAATTGTGGGAACCTTATTCTGCACCTCACCCAGCCCTCTGTTTCTGCATGACTTCTAGAACACCAAGTCTAAGTGGAGAATCCATGGTACATAATCGGAGATTATCCGTAGAAGCTAGTGGGTCATGTGATTGCCCTGTCAGAAGCCCCAAAGTTGCCAAGACCGTTTGCAGTTCCCCTGAGCTTTCAGTCTAATTTCTAGTACTTCAGTTTAAAATAGCATGGCAGACCTATATCATAAGACATTGAGGAATACCTTTTAATACACACATACAGAAGGGAGGTACATTATATAAAACACATGAAAATAACTTTAAATTTGCATTATTATCCTCTGAGATAAGGAAAATATTGAATTAAGTATTAACTATATATGTTAAACAGGAAGAATCAAAGAAACATACGCTTAGAAATTAAAAATCCTTTCTTCTGCCCCATCCTCCAATGTTTTTAGAAGAATGGGGGGGGGGTATTTTCAAAAATATTCTCACAAGAAGTAAAATAAAAAGTCCAAGAGATGCATGTGACAAAAGACAATAAATGAGAAGATGAATATGGGAAGTCTAATATCTCATTGATAGACATTCTAGAAATTGAGAACAGAAAAGGCATTTGAGAGGGTATTTCAAAGAAACATATCAGTCAGGGAACACTGTTATAACGGAAACCTCCAAATAACAGTTACTTAATAAAATTAAAGTATTTTTCTCATTCACATAGCAAGTGGGTGTTTCTGGTTACTGTCCATGAAACTACTTCACTCCTCGCTGTAACTAAAGGACCCAAGAGCCTTCTCTTTTGTGGCTATGCCATCCCAGCATCCCAGTATTTGTTGTATCTATCCAACAAATGGAGAAAAAGAAAAGGGAGCAATCTATCTACTCCCTCAGTGTCTTGACCTAGAGTAACCCATGTCCCTTCTCCGTTTCCACTGGGGAAAACTGGACATGAGTAAGGAACTAGGCTCAAAATTCCCTTTTCTATCTTAATCTATTTGAGTTGCTATAATAAAAATACCACACACTGCGTGGCTTATATACAGCAGAGCTATTGCTCACAGTTCCGAAGGCTGAAAGTCCACAAGCAGGATACCAGCAGGACTAGGTTCTGGTGAAGGCCCTCTTCTAGGTTTCAGACTGCCAACTTCTCACTATACTTTCACATGGTGGAAAAGGCTATCAACTGTTCTAGAATCTTGTACATAAATGCACTAATCTTACTCATGAAGATTCCACCCTCATCACCTCCTGATTACCTCCCAAAGATCCCACCTCATAACATCATCTAGGGGGCTAGGATTTCAGCATATGAATTTTGAGGGGGGGTAAAAACTCATTCAGATCATAGAAAAGGGGAAAAATCAAACCCCATGGGATTTTAACTGTTCCTTCCACATAATTCAAGCAGGAGTTCCAGAACTCAAGTACACAAATCTCTAGATTGAAAAGATCCACCAAGAGCATAATTCAAAGAATTAAAAACAACCCACATCACAGTATGTCTTTGTGAAACTGCAAAACACAAATGATAATAAAATCCTAAGGTATCGCAGGAAGAAAAATCAGGACATGTATGAAGGATCAGAAATGAAATTTATTTTGGACTTATAAACTCTAGTAGATGAAAGAAAATGATTCAATGACTCCAAAATATTCTGGGAGGGATACTAATTTCCAACCTAATATGCTATACTAGCCGAACTACTCATTTAGAGTGAAAGTAAAATAAAGATGTTTTTAAAGATATGTTTTGTACACAGTAGCAAATTCCTGGAGCCTAGGTTATACTATAGCAAACCAAGAAAGAAGTAAAGTCCTAGAAACAAATGCAACATAGGAAAGAGGTCAGTAATGAAGAAAAGATTCGGTAAGTCAACTGTCAGAAGTCCAAGAAAGTAACTGATCTTACTGGAATGTGAGTATGGAAGATACTAGGGAGAAAGTCAGGAAGGAGCAAAAGGCAACTGACATATAAACTGATTTACTTGCATGGAAACCTGTACTGTCATAATAATATGTCATATTGTAAGATTTAGCCATAGGCTAAAAGAAAACTATGCAAGGGAGAATGAGATAATTATTAACACAAAAGGGGACTGTTTACAATAAAGATAGTTTAATCATAGTTACCATTTGGCTTATATTTACCCAATAATACTGAAGAACAATTAAACAAAAAGTTATCATCTACCCATCTTTGAGTAATGGGTTGAAGTGAAGGAAAATATAACAGAACTACATAATTGCATATCAAAATAGCTAATAAATAGATTATATCACTTTAAAAAACAACCAGTACTGTTCTGAAACTCACTTAATGGGAGCTAATTTTGAATGTGGAACTTTGTTATGTACATTATTTCCCTTAAGTATTTTTAAAACGCCTTTTGAAAAAACTTTCATTTTCCATCTATATGGTAAGTTTAAGCTTTGGTGCAGTTTTTGCTCCCAGCACATAGCAATGAGGTACCAAAAAGAATGTCTCTAAAGAGTCCATGATGAGAGTGCACATTTCTGTGCTGTGACCCAGAAATTTCAGAAAACACAAAACGGTAGACAGAAGTAAAGCAAGAGACCTCTTGGAATCTGAGTTTGATAACAGACAGTTGGGCTTCTACAAAATAAGGGAGACAAGTACTCTGATTCTCTCTACTAGAGATGCATTAGGATGGGCTCATTGCTTACAGCTACTGTTGTGGGGTGGTTCCGCTTCCCTACACAGTGGAAGGAGGCTGAAAAACTTGCTGCCACTCAATGCCTAGAACCATAGCTCATAGAGTTAACTGTGGGCCAAGTCAGTGGGAGAGTGCAGGCATAGTTGGTCAACTAGGAGCTTAACTAATCACCAAATGGCTTGGGACCCAGGTCTGTGATAACTCTAAGTCACTGCAAGGGACAGGGGCCCTGAAGCACATTTTAGATCTGTTTCTAGAGTTGGAATCTAGGGTCCAGAGAAAGAAATCAAAGTTACTATAAAAAGACAACCAATCATTAACAGAGACAACAGGAGAGAGAGACAGAGACAGAGAGACAGAGAGACACAGAGAGAGACAGAGACAGAGAGAGAGAGAAACTCCTTCTCCAAATGAGTTACAGACAGGTAAATAAAGTGAATACAAGGAACACAACCAAAAATATTGATAATTATATCAACATTTAAGTTCTTACTTAAAATTAATTTATAGAGAAGTCTGACAGAGACTTTAAAATGCATGAATTTTCTTTCCAGAAAGACGGTGTAGACATACTTTCCCCTATTTCTCCAGACAAGTAGAACAACAACTTTCAACATTCACGCATAAAACGAACATTAAGAGCATTTTGAAAAGTGGAGGAAAAAAGGCAGATCAACTGGGGATCTTGGAATCTGAGGTTTTCTTTTTGCAGCATATATCCTAGGCTAGATACCTAGAAATGTCAACAGACGCAACCAAAGCAAAACAGAACAAAACATAAAATCGCTTCTTAGGAAAAACCATCTCTGTCTTGTGAAAGAACCAGAAAGGCGTTATAGCAATATAAAGAACTTTTGGACACTAAGCACTTTACTCTAGCCAGGCTCCACAGAAAGGACTGCAGCTGCACAACCTCCAAAGGAGCACCAGTCACATGCCCCTGAGTTCAAATCCTGGGTCTGGGTCTGGGTCCGGGGAAAAACAGCGTGAACAACTAAATGAAAATAAAATAAAATAAAATGCTGCTTCTTCCTCTCGCTACCTGCCTACTCACTTTCATTCCTGTCTGCACTTTCCTTAAAATAAAATAAAATGAAGATATACAGGCAAACACCAGTTTACAAAAGAAAGACAACACAGGCATAATAATATATTTAAAAAAAAATTTAAGAAAAGGTGTATTCAGAGGGGAAAAAAGACATACAATGAGATGAAAAAGATAAAAGTAGTTACCTAGCGAGACTATTAAAGAGTTTTGGAAGTCATAAAATGTATTTGATTAGTTGATTGTATCTAGGATGTAGAAGAATTCTGTATAGTTTAAGTATTTTATTAGTAAGTCAAAAGAATTTGTAGGATTGACATCCAGATTAAGATGGACAATATTTAAAAAGAGGAAGTGAAGGAATAATTTGCAAAAGACCAAGAGCATGCTTTTACTTTATAATTTGCAGACAACCAGAAAACAAAGTGATCCTGAGGGGTAGTGGTGATGCATTAAGTTCTTATTTTCCATTTTTATTGCCTGTAAGGAAATGCAAACCTCTTAGAAGAGCAATTTTTTAAACTCCAAATAAAATATAAGAATGGCTAAATATTAGAATGTTGGAAGATATTAAAAGGGCTACTCACTATGTAATTGATAAGTAATAAATATTTTATTTTGTATAAATATTAAAGATTTTGATAAAGATATGATTCGTTTGACCTGGGGGTTGAATAAATTCAATTACCTTTTCAAGGTTAAATTTCAAAAAAATATAATAGGAAATTGACTCTAAGGGTAAAGATGATTGATTACATTAGTGATTCTTTTTAGATTTTTTAAAAGGATGCTGATACTCTAATCATAACTATGCTCACTTCCCCAGTCAACAGTTGTATATTTTGAGAATAACCAAAGAAAGTTGGTCTTGTTAAATTGTCACAATGTTTTCATAGCTTGTCATTTTCATATCCAAAGCCTCACACATCATTAGCCCTTACATGTTAATTTTGTGCAAGTTTGATTGCTTTACAATGCTCTTGTCAGTGTTAACACAACCTTAAAAACAGATATTATCAATCCAGATGCCCTCTTGATAGCAGGATAGCTTAGTAAATTGAGGCAATGTCACTCAAATATCCAACCTAGTAATTACAAAGCAGAATTAGCAAACACAGAACCATGTCAATAGGATAATATAGAGTGAAAAACATTTGGAGAATAATTCTATGCACATTCTGGCCATCAGTAAGCAAAATGCAACATTTATATAAAGAGAATAAGTAGAGAACTATTGCAATTGGAGAGTAAGATTATAAATGATTTTCTCCTCTTTTCCAAAATTGTTCATATAATTATTACTTTTATCATTGAATTATTTTCCTTTTATAAATCCAATATAATTATATTTTAAAATAGCTTAGAGTAAATTGAATAAGTATGGAAAAAGACAAACTTTTAGAAGCTCAAAAATTCATCAGCATTAAAAAGGAGGTTCATGATGGCACATTCGGTAGTAAAAAAACAAAAAGAAGAAGAATGGAGGGTTTAGGCCAAGGAAAAAAATCAAATACCAATGCCCAGAAGAAAAACACTTGAGAGTTAAGCACTTCAGATTTTTTATTAGCTCTTAGTAAATAAAGTAAGATGAAAGCAAAGCATTAGAAACAGCCAAGAGATCTTCACTCCTCGACCTCCTCTTGTCTTGGCGGTAAGCATGAAGGAATTAAATAAATACCATATGTTCAATTATTTTACCTGGTCAGCAGGCTGTAGGGTTTGGAAGGAAAATAAAAGAGGGACAATGTTACATCATATCCAGGTACACAGCTCAGCTTGGGAGCTGACCTTTCCTTCCACATGGAGTGGCCACCTAATACCACCAAGAGTAGCCAATGCTAGGATAGGGCTTAAGAATTCCTTTTCATAACTGTCCCCAGTGCTAGCTTACCCTTCTTCTCTTTTCAAAACATATTTTATATATCTACCTTTTACTTAACCAACCTCCATCCTGCCCAGGAAATTTGATTCATATAGGAAGAAGACTGAGGTAGACAAGTGTTCTTGTCTACTAAATTTGAAATAAGAGTAGAGTCAGAACAGGATTTCCTAAGTCACTTCTTACTAAAGGTGAGTTTAGTAACTTGTTCTTGAAAAGTCCTGATCTAGTTATTTCTTTCAATCTAGGTGAAAAAATGAATGCCCAGTCAAGAATTTTACATAGATCCTGTTGACTTTCTATGTGCCACCCCCTCTTCCCAGCCCTAGGTAAAGAGAGAAAAACTCAATCCAGCAACAGAGGTACTGAAACCTACCTGCTACTTTGCACAGAGTGAGCACCAAGAGATGGACCATCCATCTATTTCTAGTCCTGCTTGTTACCCTCCTATACTTTTCCTTCTAAGCAGAGATCCAAGAGCAGTACAACTCAATTTGAATGCATCGCTTTTAGTATTTAA
Source organism: Solenodon paradoxus (assembly GCA_004363575.1). Taxonomy (NCBI): domain Eukaryota; kingdom Metazoa; phylum Chordata; class Mammalia; order Eulipotyphla; family Solenodontidae; genus Solenodon; species Solenodon paradoxus. The sequence continues at coordinate 53,227 of RJWH01004750.1, read as the reverse complement.
CATGTACATCACTCAGAATAGAGGGGAAGCAAGATATTAACAGCATCCAATCAAAGGAAACTGTTAATAGCCTTCCCCTTAATGACATCAAACCCAAACTCCTTCTTTCGACTTTGCCTAGATAAAGCTAATGAGATGATCTACTGTTCCACCCTCAATTACTGTTCTCATTAACATGTGAGTTTCTCTGTATAATATTGAAATAAGGTGGGGAGGTCTTAGTTCCTGATCAACTAGGAGTGAGAAATGTGCAGAGCAGTTGTGATATTAACTTTGATGATATCTAGTAGTTTCCCACAATTCTCTTGCTTCCTCAAATTCCTGTGATTAAAGAATGCAACCAAAATCATGTTTGCCTGGTTTCTCTCCCTGCATTGTGTTCTTCCTATCAGTATGGTTGCCCTACAGTAGCTATTGAATTTACTAATTTAACTCCTACTAACTGATCTTGAGGCTTTCCCCATAATCCTGCACAGTTCAGGATCCCTTGATTTATCATTTCCAGTCTCATTATTTTTATAAAGATTGGCATTATTTAAGTCAGGGCTAAAGTTTATAATTATAAGGACACTTAAATGTATTTGCCTCTGGTTCATTACTCCAGATTTGGGAGTAGTGTCAGTAAGAATTTCTTCTAAAACAACCAACTTTCTTCATTTCAATAAACAATTTTAAGTTTAATAGGCAATATAAGATTTCAATAAGCAAGATAGCTCTGATCTAGGTTGGTATTTGTTATAAGTTGTTCATCTCCTTAGGGAATTCCTTGGAATTTTTAATACTCATCACAGAAAAGTAGTAAAATTACATTTTGCAATCTGATCAAGTCCAAGAAAATTCAAAACAAAAAACAATTCTTCTGTCAGATAGTTTAGCATCTCTGATGAAGTCTGTACCAAGAAAAGCAGCTGGAGCCCATGAAAACTCAACACTATTATATGATAAATTCATCATTGTTAAGTTTTTTGTCTGGGAGCCATGACCTCTATGATCTAGGGAACTGTTCTTTATAGTCTTCTAATTTCTTCTATGAAATTAAGATTTTTATGTGTTTTTCTGTCAATGATAATCTTAAAACATTAGAAATGTATTCTGGGCCAATGGATGATAATATAACCAAAAAACTAGTCCACAACCTCTTATCCAAAAATCCTGAAGCCAGATATGTTTTACAATGCAGAATTTTTCATATTTTAGAGATATTATATATTTCATATACTGCGTATTATATAACCCCTACAGTGGAGGCTAGGTAAGCCTTAAGAAATTGACCATATGAATACTTCTGTAGTAAAACATGTAAATATTTCTATAGTGAAACATCTGAAGCAAAGTATGATAAACATAGACTATGAATAGACAATAATACTCTGGGGCATAAAATAACCCTCCACAAATTTAAAAGGATTGAAAATATGCAAACTATATCTCTGAACAAAATGTAATTAGGCTCTAAATCAGCAATGATAATTCATATGGTAAATCCCCCAAGTATTTGGAAATGAAATAACATACATCTAGAGAACTCATGAGTTAAACAGAAAGTCACAAGGAGATTAGAAAGTTTTTTTGAGAATTAAAATAAATAGAAAACATATGAAATAGGTGAAATGCAGCTAAAGCAGCACTAAAAGGACATTTTGTAGCATTAGAACTTTAAAAAGAAAGATCTCAAGCCAGTTTCCTAAACTTCTACATTAAGAAATTAGAACAAAAGAGAAAATTCAAGCTGAAAACAATAAATTAAAAGTATATAATAAATTCAAGACCTGAGATCAATGAAATTGAAATGAGAGAAGAGAGAAAGTCAATGATGAAACCCACAAATCTTAGAGTGATTCAAATAAGACAGTTTCTAAAGGCTATATACACTGTGTGGTTCAATTTATATAGTATTTTGGAAAAGGTAAAATTATAGTACCAGGATACAGATCAGTGGATGCCAGGATCCAGGCATAGCAGTTATAAGAGAATGATTTGAGGGTAGGAGAATGGAGTTATATATTTTGGAAAAAGATCAGTAAAATTTTAGCCAAACAGCTAAAGAAAAATGAGATAATTTACAGTTTCACAGTATCAGGCATGAAAGAGGAAACGTTACTAAAGATTTTAACTGCAGTAACCGGGAAATAAGGAGCTGTTATGAAACTTTATGCTAATAAACTTGTTAACTTAGATGCAATAGGGAAAAACTTACTCTAATTATAAGGTTAGCATTGCCAATATCCAGACCAGTCAAAGACATTTAGAGAGAAAATTGCAAACCAACATCCCTCATGAACATGAGCACAAATATTCTTAACACAATATTAGCCAATAAATGCAGAAATTTTAAAAAGTTTTTTATGATCAAGTTGAGCTTATCCTAGGAATACAAGGTTGGCTCAACATTCGACATAAAGCAATGACAGTCATCATGGTTATCTCTATAGATGATGCAAAAAAATCATTTAACAAAATTCATCTTCCATTACATGTTACACCATCATGTGAACTCCCCAGGGAAACAAGTATTTCCTTCTTTTGATAAAGGGCATCAACAAAAAAACGTATAGTTAACATCTTACTTTCCTGTTAAAGAAGGAAAGTTAAGAGGAAAATCTGAGATTGATTATCAAAGAAGACAGCTCAAAAGGCTGTACACTGCATGATTCAATTTATATAGTATTCTGGAAAAGGTAAAACTGTAGTACCAGAATACAGATTAGTGACTGCCAGATACAAGAGAATGATTTGGGGGCTGAGGAATGGACTTATAAAGTAAACTAAGTCACAAATTCTGATAGTGAAAGAAAAGAAAACTGCCCTTGATTTTTCTTTTTAATAACAGTGAAAAAAACCAAATGACTATCTTGATCCTTATGACTACTACTGATATTGTCAAATCAATGTCATCCATTTAAATGCTTTGATGTGGCATAGAAGCAAATCTAATCTCCATAGGCAAGGCAATGCTAACTTAAAAACACTTTGTGAAAAGATAGAAGTGCTCAGTCGGAGTCTTGATTGGAGGAATTTGTGACACCTGACTTTTCAAGAGCATGGTAAAAATTAAAAAGTAGGGAAGTTGACTGAATCACTTAATACTTCTGATATTGTTCCTTTTGGAAAGGACTGGGAATGTTAAATGGGAACTGTTTTTCATTCGGTGTTCATAGTAGCTTAGCTTCAGCACATGAGGAGATACATATTATAACAAGAACATATTCTAGCACTTTCTAAAGTAAGTGCCTCCTCTTCTGGATAACACAAGGGTAGTAGTTTCTAATGAACTTGTTGAAGGTAAAAAAGAGGCTTAAATAAGGGATGCTTCAGGAGAAGTGTGAACAAGATCAGAGACCTTCTTCTGCAACTGTGAAGAGATGATTATTTTTGACTGTCAAGACTCAGAATGCAATGACTGGTAAGGGACAATTTTCAAAAGCACAGTTTTTGCAAAGATCAGGAAACAAACCAACTTCTGTGAAAGACAGAAAATTTAAGATACGCAGCTTAGTTGGATTGTTTTGAAAATATGGCCATGATACGCCTTTTCATCTTTAATTTTTAAACAACTCCCATTTGCAAAAAGACCTTCCTTTGGTTCCATTTTCCCTCCAATTACCCCTAAATATATATTGTCACCACATTGCCCTCTGCAAATCTGTTCTGCACCCATTCTAATCACTCCATGGAAGTGTCTCCTGTTGGTCATAAATGACCTGAGTGTTTTCAAATCTAGTGAACTAATGCCACTGATTATTATTCCATGAACTTCTAGGATACCACACTCTTCTGGATTTTATTCTCTTTACTAAGTGATCCTTCTCAGTCTCCTTACTGGACATCTAAGTATTGGGGTGCCTGACACTCATCCCAGTGACTATCCTTCTCTCCCTAGGTGACCTTACATAATACTAAACTGTAAATAACATTCATATTAATGGCTCCCTGAACCAGATATAGCAAGTACACTGATTCAACACTCATTCCAAACCCCTCTAGCTTGCCTTCCAATACTAGAGAGATTGGAAAGCTAAAATTGTATGTTTTTTCTTGTAGCCGGAGTGTAGCGTGACTGAATTTCCTACACTCAAATGCATAGGTGCAAGATTTGGGTGCAGTCATGACTAGGACAGATAGGGTCACCTTTCACAATGGCTGAGTCATGTCTCTTGTCTAAGGCAAACAAGCAGATTTCCAGTGTTCACTCCCTAACATCACAATGGGTAGTAGCAATAATAGTATTTTCATTAGAAAACATTGGACATTTGCTGTGACTGTATTGTTTCTGGCTGCATAACATCTAAGTCTTGTTCTATTCCACCCACAAAGTCTTGGAACTATGTAACATCCCCTTTCTATTTAAACAGCCTAGAGTAGACTTTTTTGTCTGCAATTAGGAACCATGTTTTTTATTAGGAGCCTGGGTTTTTATTTTTAGCTAAAAACCTAACTTTAGATTCATAGTTCTAAATGACTACTTGACATCTATGCTTGGGTATTCCTTTATGTTACCATGTTGAAAGATGAATTTTTCATATCCTTCCAAGCTGGCTACTTTCCTAAGTCTCTCTACCCAGTAATTCATGCCTTAACACTTGAAGTCTTTTCTGAGTCACTTTTTAAAATGAATTCACCTACAAATTCTGTTGAATTAGTCTTCGTAGTATATCCTTAATCTGACCACTTCTCATAGTCTTCACCCCTGACATCAGAAACTAATGTGCAAGATTCCTAAGTGATAATCACTTTCTTCTACCCTAGAGTAACCATAGTCCATTCTCCTCACAACAGTAGAGGAAGATTGTAAGTTCTCTTTTCATATTGTGTGGCTTTTCTTTCTGTTATTTACTATGTGGCATTGTTTGCAAAGTCAATCATCTGACTGCCTACTTTGGTTGCCTTTAGATTACTGCTGAACTTAAAGTAAAAGTAGGAAATTCATAAGAATATTGACTTCTAATGAGGAAAATTACATGAAGAATGATGATCTCAGTATGTCAGAGCATCCCTAATGTGTTACAATAGCTCTCTTTGTTTTTAATTGAGAAACCATATTTTCAGATTTCTACCCTCTGAAGTTCAGAGTTCTTTGAATTCCATTTCCTTTTAATGATTACTTCCTGTTTCAAAATCTTATTTGTCTTTAGAATGATTTTCTTCTGTGTGCTTTTGTGCTTCATTCACATTGCCAGGTTTTATTAATGTGCTTCATTGATCCATAGGAAAATATAGTCATTTCATTGCATTCTCCGTAGTTTTAGGTTTTCTCTCCTCCAGTCTTTCCAGCACAGTGTCACATGGATGATATTTTTAAGTAATTGTTTTGTCATATCAGTCTCATACTCAAAAAATGTCTACATATATATGAGGAATGGAGAACCTATACATGTGAGTTTATTTCCATGTGTAAAAATTTTTAAAAATAATTATTTTTAAAAAAGTCTCTAAACTCTTTAGTTTGGCTTCCAAATTGCCTCACAATGATCCACCCAAGCATCCATCAAGGCATCCAGTCTAGCATCTATCTTAGGGAGATGTAGTCACTAGGAATAAGGAAATGATATCATGTGCATAGCATCTGTAAACTGGGCAGTAGGTAATGGGTGGCATAAACTCAGTACCCTGCAAGAGCTCAGAAGAGAGGGCTCATCCTTTGGAGTGGCTACCATGGCTATACAGGTGCTCTGGTATGGGAATTTAGAGGCGAATAACGAGGGCATGAGCTAAAGCAAGAATGAGATAAGAGCCTTGCTGAAGGTGTTAAGAATACAGTTAGACTCTGAACTTTCTAGACTAACACATAAGCTCTGTGAAGGACAAGAATGTAAGGATCATGTCTAGTACCACCTTGTGTCACACAGTATTTGACTGTGGAATGTATTCATGAGTAAAAAATTCAAAAGATAGAAGATGAGCATGTTTTTCTGCTTCTCCAACAATGCTTCTCAACAGGGGGTATTTTTGTCCCTCAGGAGTTATTTGTCCATTTCTGGAGACATCTGTGGTTGTCAGGACTGGGAAGGAGGTTGCTATTGGCATCTACTGGGGAAAGACCAAGAAAATGGCTATATAAACATCCAACAATACAAAGAACAGCCCACAAAACAAAGAATTGCCTGGCCCCAAATTTCATAGCACCAAGGATGCTGAAAAAACCTGGTTATAAAACATCACTTCTAATACATTTGTGTCTTTTGTCCGATAGTAAAAATAAAAGTCAACAATATACAATTCTAATAGGTAGAAGGAAGCAAAAACTTTACCAATGTTTACTGAAAGGAATTTGATAAGTAACATGATATTTCATTGGCTTTGACAATTGGGTCCATTACTCTAATGAAAAACCTGCCTTTGTCCTTCTACTGGTAAAGGTGTAAAATGACATTCTAATTTCCAAAGGGAGAACCTGGCAGAAACCAAATGTAATTGTGAAGACACAGTGCCCTGGGAGAAACCTTCCTTGAGCACAGTCAACTAAAATAGAAACTTAGATCTTCAGGTTCTGGTGGTGATTAATTGAATCCATGAGATGCTGTCTGTGTCCAAGTCTTCAGTGTCCTAGTACTTAAAATGCTATGTCTTCTAGAGTTGCCTTGAAAATGCAACTGTAGAATTCTTGGAAGTTAGAAGTCATCAGTGGTTTAACTGAAAAGGGAGCACAAATGCTAATGTTTCCTTTCAGCTACCATGAAAGGCAAATATGTGGACTGCTAAATTGTACCATGCTTCAATTAAAGAGACAGATATTCTCAATGGTAAAAACTCATCTTTGTCCTCTTGAAAGAGATATGTCCCATGAGGATGGTTCAGTGTCCTTAAATGTTCTGGCAACTGACAGAATACATTCCAGGGTAATACACCCTCTGTTCAGGACTCTCTCTGGTTTTCCAAGTTTTCTTTCTGTCAGCTCTGCCCCAGAAATGAAAACCCACATACCTTGGCTCAGGTCACCAAACCAAGACAAAGCAAAAAAACAAAAAATGAACGAAAACCTCCAGAATACTTTTGAATAACTTATTCTGGATACCAAAAGGTAGAGTGGATTGGACTCTTTTTTGTTCCAGGCATACATTTAGAAATGCACCTTTGTTCCTGCCACATAAAAGAAAGGCAGACCTTTGTTTAATGGTTAACAGTGTTGGCAGGTACTACCTTTTAAACTGCTCCAAGGGCTAAGATGACTATCTGGAGAGGAGAATTACAGATCACTTAGACAGGAGATTATGCCATGTTGACCTGCTCTGAAGTTTGATTTTAAACATTGATTGTATTCTTACTGTGTAGGCTACATTCACTTGAGCCTTCTTATCTAGACTAAATGGTAATAGAGTAAGCAAAGACATTTGCGCAAATGTTAAAATATTGCTCAGGGACTGTAGGGAGTCCTGTGTTATAGCTACAACACTACAGTTTAGACTGAAGGAAAATCTTATGTTACAGCCAGGAATTTGACCTGAAATATTAATTAAAAAATTAGAACAGACACACCAACTTGCTGATCTACACATCTACATATTAATTTCTGGATTTTTCTGTGACTCAATGGTGAAGTAAAATGAAACGCATTCAAAATAAAACCTTGTCTAACTAATAAATAAAGTGAAAGTAAAAACTAGCATGGCAAGAAATTCCTTATTTGATTTTTGTTGCACAATAAAACCAAAATTTCATTTCATTTGGCTGAAGGCCCTGAAGCAGCATGCACATGCGCATGTAGGTGCGCGCAAACACGCACACCTGTGATAAGATGTGTATCAATACTCTGAGCATGTTCAGGGCCTACTTTCAATGAGCTTTGTTTGGAATGATGCCAGGTGAACAAAGCAAGTCCTTCTATCTGGAAGCCTGATGAAAACCCCTTCTCATGCCTCCACCACTGCATTTGTTCCCTTCACCCTACCCCGGACTAGCAGTGCCAACTCATGTATTCATTGCCAACAGGATCAACTGACTGCACTTTCTAATAATGGCTTTTCAGTGTTTTGATCTGAGGGTTAAAGGATATGCCAATACTGTATTCTTAATATCTGCCTTATAACTCTCAATTGCTGCTGTATAATAAAAATATCATTTGGGTAGCTCAATTATAACTTGGGCAAAATCTGAACTAACTTCAAACCTTTTCTGAAAATTAAGTGGAACCTCAAAGACTGGGAGAAAGTAGAACCTCAGTTTTTTAGCTTCTACTTCATATCAGACGCAAATTGAATTTAAACAAGGCAATTTTTAAAGGGTTCTTTTGAGACAGATGGAAATATTAGAAACAGACTGAAAAGTAGAAAACATTAAGAAATTATTAGTAACTTTGTTACTTGTGATTATATTTTATTTTTAAAGTCATTCAAAGGAAGCATATTGAAATATTTAATGATAAAATGAAAGCAAGTATGAAATTTGCTTTAAAGGACTCCAGGAAAAAATAAAACCAAAAAAAGGTGGTGGTGCTTGATGAAACGATTTGGCAAGATTTTGATAATCATTAAAGCTGGTGCTCAGTTTATACATCTATTATACTATTCTCTCTACTTCTGTAAAAGTTTTTTTAAATGCTAGAAAAAAACAACAATTAAAACACAGAGCTTAGTTATTGAATAAGAAATGTAAAAAAAAATCCACTTAGGATAATTTAGAATATCGAAATTTAAAGGCTCATAATGAGATACTATACTACTGTACACTTTTTTCTAGACCAAAAACAAAAAATCACACAAATAAAAAACCCTGCAATATGCAGTGTTGGCAAGGATGCGGAGCAACTGGAATTCTCATCCATTGCTGGTGAAAATACAAAATGACCAGGTCTCTGAAACGAGGTTAGCTGTTTCTTATAAAGTTAAACATACAATTGTCTTATGATGTAGCAATTCCATTCCTATGTATTGACCAAAAAAAATGTAATTGTATATTCACACAAAGCTTCTATGTGAATATGAATGTTTCTATTGACTTTACCATTAACTAAAACTATCAACAATATCCTGCAAATGGTGAGTAAACACACAGTAGTATTGTCATTCTATGGAATCCTGTTCAGAAGCAAAAGAAATAGACTACTGATACCATGTCCTTGGCACAGAACTGACTCATGCTGTCCTTCATTTCCAAGTTGACCATTCGAAGGAATGTATTCACACAAAACCAAATGTTCATCACAGCCTTCTTCATATCAGCCAAAAGTTGCAAATGATCCAAATGTCCTCCAACTGATGAATGGATGGACAAAATATGGTATAGCTGAATCTTAAGGGAATGAAGTGGTTCATGGTACAATGTGGATGAATCTCAAAAACTTTATGCTAAATAAAAAGAGTTTACTACAAAAAACACATATTGCATGATTCCATGTATGTGAAAAGTAGGAAGTATGCAAATCTATAGAGTCAGAAAGTAAATTAGTAGCTGCTAGGATCTGGGAGGAGGGAATAGTGAATGACTGCTTAAAGGGTACAAGGGTTCTTCTTAGGTATAAAAGTATTCTGAAATTATATACTGTAGATACTGGTGCTGATTGTACAACTCTGTGAATATACTAAAAAAAAAAAAAAACCCCACTGAATTGTTCTCTTTGATGGATACAAATCAGCCTTAGTGAAAATTGGATCCTGCTCCCTGGTACATAGCAAGGATTTTTTATTCATTAATGTTCCCTGAATGATAGATTCTTTTGAATGAAAACAAGTTCTATCTAGTTTGAAGAGGTTATCCAACTTGCTTTTATCAGTTATTTAATTCCTTCATTAACAGAATTTCTACCAGAATGTTCCTCCAATTGGAACTGAAGACCCTCCGTTAGAATCGAAATCTTTTCCTTAAAATTCTTTGCCAGTTGCATCAATTATTTGTGAATTCCTTCCAGCTAAATATTCCATCACTTTTTTATTCATTAAAAGAAATGAATTCCAGCAGCTCAGCTTTGTAAACAACTCTGCAATAAAAAACAAGTGTTCACATTCAATGAATGAAAATCATTTTAGACAGGAAATGGGCTTCAGGTTCCAAATTCAGTACATTTGTTACAATAAGAAATGTGATTAGGAAAATATTGGAATATCTGCTGCATTTTTATACACAAACAGGTTAAAAGAAAAAAATATAATTCCATTCACAATGACATCAAGAAGAATAAAATATTTAGGAATAAGTTTAACCAAGCAAGCTAAAGACCTATACAATGAAAACTATAAGACATTGCTAAAAGATATAGAAAACATAAAGAGATCAAAAAATATTCCATAATCATGTATAGGAAGAACTAACATTATCAAAATGGCCTTCTTACCTAAAGCAACATGCAGATTTCATGCAACCCAATTAAAATCCTAATGGCATTTATTTAAGGTAATGGCACAAATAATACTAAAATTTGCATGGAACGTCAATAGACCTCGAATACTCAAAGCAATTCTAAGAGAGATGCAGATAAATGGAGGTATCATATTATCTAATTATCTAATTTTAAAATATACTACAAAACAATGAAATAAAAACTATATGATATTGGAATAAAAACTGACATATATCTTGGAATAGAATTGAGAGTCCTTAAATAAATCATATGTATATAGTCAATTAATTTATGACAAAGGTGCCATAAGCACAGCACAGAGAAAGGAAAGTCTTTTCAACAAATGGTGTTGAGAAAACTGAACAACCGTATGTTAAAGAATGAAATTGGAGTGTTCTCTAACACTGTACACAAAAATATTCAAAATGGATTAACGATCTTGATGAAAGACTGAGAACTATAAAATAGATCAAAGAAAATATAGGTCATATGCTTCATGATATTGTCCTTAATCCAAGATTTATAAAGAACCCATATAACTCAATAAACAAAAATAACATATAACTCAAATTTTAAAAATGGACAGGAGATCTCAATATACACTTCTCTAATGATGATATACAGATGGCCAATGGGCACATGAAAAAAATTCTTTCCATCACTTATTATTACAGAAATGCAAATCAAAACCATAATGAAATTCCACTTTACACCAGTGAGAATAGCCTATATAAAAATAACAAGAAACAGCAAGTGTTGGTAAGGGTGTGAAGAGAAAGGAACTCATATATATATCTTGATGCAAATGCAGGTTGGTGAAGCTATTGTGGAAATCATTATGGAACTTTCTCAAAATTTAAAAGTAAAATTGCCATATTATCCATTATCCCATTTTAGGCTTATATTTGAAGAATACGGTAATATTAACTCCAAGAGATATATTCACCTTTGTTTTCATTGTAGCATTATTTATAACAGCCAAGCTATGGAAACAACCTAATGTTCAATAGATGGACATAGAAGATCTACTATATATATAATATACATATATGTATATATATGCACACACATATACACATAGATACAATGGAGTACTACTCAACCATAAAAATGTTAAATTTTGCCATTCTCGACAACATGAAGGGAACTTGAAAATATATTGCTGAGTGAGGTGAGTCATAGGAGAAAGACAAATATTAGATGATCTCACCTATATTTGGAATATGGAAAATAACAAAAAAAACCTGATAAAATAGACTTTTGCAGTATGAAAGCAAGACTGAGGTTGCCAGGGGAAAATGGGTAGGGTTTGAGTTCACATGACTAAGGAGATGTATCTATCATCTTATTTTTACTTTTCTCCTTTCTTTTTTGTGTTTTGGTCTGTTTTTGTTAGTAAAAAGAAAAAATTACAATAAATAAGATTGAAGGAAATAATGGCTCTCAAAACCCTTCCTTTTTGTAGTTAGGGGGATTCTCTATCAGACAGTAAAGTAAAAATGAAAAGAATCAAATAATATCTTTTATTTACTAGGATGAGAAAAGATTTTGAAATTGCTTCTATTCACTAAATACTGTTTCTGTTCACTTATGTGGGAGGGAGTAACAAACTTGGAGTAAGAAACTGAAATTGAATCCCAGTTCTCTTGCTATCTTACACGTGACCTTGGAGCTTTATAAAATGAGGATAATGTTGCCTAACTAGAAAAGTCATTGTGAAGTTCAATTTCTAATAAGTAGACAAAGCACACTGCATGGGGCTCTTATTAGCTCCAGATGTAGTCAATCAAACTGAAATGTTGATTGAGTTCCTATAATGTGTGTACACCACCAAACTTGTGCTGGTGACCCACAGAAGAACAGATATCCCTACTCTCACAGAGTCTACAGTCTAGTGAGGGAATGCTGCCAACTTTTTAGGCAATGGAGGCAATGTTTTTCTTTTCCTTGGTCTTCATTTGTATAAGAGTTTTATGTGGTCATTTCCAAGAACATTATAAATAAACAGGAATATTTTACAATCAATGTTGTCATGATTACACAACCAGTGAGTTCTGACTAATAAAACAAGTACACAATAACTGCATATTCCATCCAAGGAAAGCAAGAAACTTGAATAAAGAGATTTTGTGTACTAAGTACTTCACCTAGAAGGAATTATCCCGGAACTGGGGAAGTAACACCTATTGAGGAAATGATACTGCAGTCCTGCCATTTCTTAGATGTTTCCTTTGCACATTTGGGGCAAATTAATTTCAAGAGCCCTCTCCTGTTTTATGTAAATGTTAGATTGTGATTCAGTGAGTTTCATCAATTTAACCACAAGTTCGAAAACCAGTGAAGAAGTATGTCAACATCTTTCACATTTATTTTTTTCCCTTTACAAAGAGAAATCTGGAAATTCACTTTTCTCACAAAGCCAAAGAATTAGAGTGGGAAGTTTTGATCTAGGTTAAAGTAATACTGCTGCTCTGACTCAACTTTTATTAACCAAAGCTTTGAAGCATGAGGTTGACATTAGATTGTTTCTGTAGCAACTCCATCCCCATTCTCCCTTATGTTTAGGTACTTATTCGATTCCTGTGCATTTCATAATTTTATGGAATTTCTCATTCCATGTTACAAATGATGGTGTCCGGCTCCACAGTGCAGGAAATGATTGTGGCTGTGATATTTCCTCTAGAATCTTGGAACATTCCAAGAATTCTACATTCACTCAAGAATCCACATATTATTTTCCAAATCAGAAAGTATACTGTTCAAATAATTTACTCAGATATTGAGCTGATCCTTCAAACTGAATGACCCACATGAAGGTCTCTAATATATGCACCAAGAAAAGCCCCAGGGTATCTGGAAGTCAACAACAAGCAACTGAAATAGGGTCAGTGCGTATGCTGGAAAATCATTCTCAACTCATGACTTGTAGATTTGTGTAAAAAAAAAAAAGATGCCATTTCAGATGCTCTGTTGAGTCACATTGCTTACTTGAAGCAACTAAACATTTCTGTGTCCCAAGACCAAGGTAAACCTTCTTGTGTTCCATTGGAAATATTGTTTTTAAATAAAAACTTCATAGTGGAGTCCTAAAGTGTTTCATGGCAAATATTTTCTGGTAAAGCCATATCTATAAGCACATCTGCTGAACCATGAGGTTTGTGGAACTGTGGTCATCCTCCAACTGCCCTGTGGGCTACTTTACTTGTGCCCAAAGGCATGCGTGACTATAATCATCATAATATTCATAGCCTAACACTGAAATGATTCTACAGCTTGTTTGGGGTGTGAATCTATTTTATTTCCCACAGCAAATTGCTGACTAGTTTCGTACATGCAAAGCAATTTGGCTTATAGTTCAACTTTAATGCTACAAAACAGTAACTTGAGACATGGATCCATGTATGTCTTACAACAGTGTTTAGTATAATGAAACTCAAAATGTGAAAATATCTCTTTGACATTTTACTGAAGTTGACGATTTTACTTCAAATCAAATCTGCAAGCTATAATGCAGGCTTAAAATTAAATTTCCAGGGAATGAATTGGACATTTTGGAAACTGAAAATATTGAAAGGTATTTTCTCTCTTATTCATCCCCCAGGTGAGTGTCCATGCATTTTGCGTTATGTTTGGCTCTATATTATTTCTGAGGCTGCTAAAATTGTAAGATGTCATAAAATAAAGTTAATAAAAATTCCAAAAATGTTTTTCTGCTACTTGAGAAAATATATACAGAAATAGCTTCACAGGGATTCCAGTTCTAGAAAAGGGATTTCAAACATTCAAGAAAAGTCCAGAGGGTATAAGGAAAATAGAATTGATATCTCATGCCTAACAGGGTCAGTTTAATGTTTTCTATATTCTAACTCTCTTAGAGAAAAAATGATTTGAAGTTCTCCTCTAGTTCATCCTCTTCTATTTAACCATCATTATGTTATAAAAGCTCATATTTCAAAGGTATGATGTTTGAGGAAAACATTAAACAAAACATCAGGTCAGAGATGAATCAAAGGATGGGAGAATGTCAGTGTTTCCTTTATTTCAACTTGTGGAAATAATTTAAGACAAAAACGCGGTTCAGATTACTCATATCATAAAATTCCAAGTTAAGAGGGCATTTAATAATAACAGTGGCTTATATTCAATTTTGATTCAAAGTATCTTAAGAAACCTCAGCATAAAGACTTCTAAAATTTAACTTCCAAATAAAGCATATAATGTATCAAATTGGGGGGAATGTATTATAAACATAAGTAATTTGGTTACATTCCAAGGGAATGCTTACCCCTCTATATAAAGCAATAACTAAAGTATCTCCCAAACCCTTCATTATCAAGAATCCCCCAAATTATTTTGCCTTGTTCAAAGTGACTGTAGTCATCTTTCATTTTCTGTCCTTTGAAGAGGTTTTTAAGTCAAGACAGGACCAACCAAAAGACACTTTGTATAATGTCCAAAGGACGTTCTGACCCTGACTACATTATTGGTTTTATTTGATTCAGAATTGTTAAACTACTATCCACAGACCAAATGTGACTTACTGCAAGTCATAGCATGCCACGCCCACACTCTACATATAGTCTGTGGCTGGGTTCACACTGCTGCTTCAAAATTGAATGGTTGTACTGTATACAAGTTCAAAATACTTATTCTCCGGCTCTTCACAGAGAATAATATTGACTACCAGCTAGTCTTTTTTCTGGGCCCATCGCATTTGCCTGGCTTCCTTGTTTTCAGCCAGATTCCTCAGTGCCCACTCCTCATCCCTATGAGATCTTGACCTATGTTCTTTCTAGAATTTCTTCACTAGCCCTACCATCTTTTGTGTGACCTCTCAGTGACTTGTTTTTTGACTAAGCATCCAACTACCATCAAGCTATTTAACTGTTTCTACCTATTTCTCTGAGCCTCAGGAATTATTTTGTTCCTGGCTACAGTTTCCATCAGATACGTGGTGTCAGATGGACGCTACCAGGAATAACCCCCTCCCTACATCACCAACCCTGCTGTCTCTTCCCTACCTCTACATTTAGATTTGAACTCTATTTTTTCTCGACCTTTCAACTAAGATCAAGTGTAGATTTGATCTCTAGAATTTTCCATGTCTAGTGAGTGTTTTGGTTAGAATTCCCTTAGGAGATAGTAGTATAGCATCATGTTCTGAAGAGTCAAACAACTCTCTGCATGTTGTCCTATGGTCTATCTAAAATTGTGTAGCCTGTTTTTGTCCATTTAATCTCATATCTTGAATAGGGGAGAAGTAGTAACTCTTCCAGAAAGATTAACTCCCAACTAATAAAAGTAGAAAGAATGATAGATATAGGAAACAGAATTTCTAAGTAGAATTAGAAAGACACGGTAGTAATTACCTAGTACAAAATCCACCTGGGGGTGTTAACGTTTAAGTGGGTGATTGTCTAAGAAACAGGATTTTTAATTAGATAGTGATTACCTGAAGATATTTAGAGATTGCAAAGGAAAAATTAGTAAATTTATAGTGGAGAATCCTGGCAGACACCACCTTAGCCACGTAATCGAAGTTAACATCACCAGTAATTCCAATGGACACCATGCACCTCCAGACAGGATTCAGTAAGGGCTCATTGCTTCTATAGTATTCTTTCCCCAAATGCATAGTGTCTGTTTAATCATGAGTAAACATCAGACAAACTCAAATTGAGGAACATTCTACAAAGCAAGCAACCAGTACTTTTCAAAAGTGTCAGGGTCTTGAGAGACAAAGCGAGAGAAACTCATAGATCAGAACAGACTAATGAGACAACAATGTAATACAATGTGAAAGCCTGGATAGTAACCTAGAACAACAAAAAAGGACATTAGTGGAAAATATGGTGAAATCTGAATAGGCTCTGTACTTTTGCTAATAGTATTATACTAAAGTGATTTTTTAGTTTGGATTAGAGTTTTATGGTTTTGTGAGAGGCTAATTGGAGGAACTGGGTGAAAGATGTATGGGAACACTCTGTACTGTCATTGACATTCTTCTATATGTCTAAAATTATGTCCAAAGGAAAAAATTGTTAAAAAGAAATCGATTCTTATTTCCTGAGGGGTATCTTGTTGTAGGAATTAGGTTAACAAAATTAGCTCCAGAAGTTCCCTTTTAATCCTTTTCGCGTCTCAATACCTTTAACATTTTTGTTAATTCTCCAAATAAAAGACTCTCAAGGTTGACAATGTGAGTAGTTCTATAACTTGTATTGAGATTGCTGCTTCTCTCTAACATGAAGTGTCCAGCTGGTTAGGAGTCTTCTTTAGATCAAGATTCATGCATTTTTCCACTCAAAAGGACAACCCTTGGGTAAAGAGCTCATTCTGAGCGCATGGGAATGGAGGTTCCAAACAGAAATGAAGCATGTTGGAAAACTCCATTACCGGTCAGAAAATAATTTTGTAAAGTTTGGAAAGGTGTTTCATGTCACAGACAGAAAGCCTAAGACGCTATCAACTGTAGAAATAAAGGAAAGTCAAATGGAATTATCACATTCTAGGGAGGAGACATCTCGATCAAACCATGTTAAGACTTTGTGGGCAAATTCTCTGCTCTCTATTCTACCTGTTTCAAAGAAAAGTATGTGTAGATATTATTGTTGGTAGACATCCTTTCCTCCTGCTCATTCAGTATATACTTAGGTTCCTCCCCTGTATGTGGGGGTCATGCTGGTCAGTACCTCAGGGCCAGTATTCAGAGATCCTGTTGAAGAACTGGGACTTCAAGGCAGAGGAGCTGCCATGTGGTTACATTCCTAACCCTGTCAATAGGCGAACCTGAGGTATATGGTCAGGGTTCTCCAGAAAGACCCAAATTTCTTGGATGTCTACAAAATGTAGATATCTGACCCACCTTTGGAGATTCTGATGCAGTAGGTTTTGTTTAGGATGCTGGTATTTTCAAAAAGTTAAACAGGTTTGTAATATGCAGCCAAGTTTGAATTTTCCAAAGAATCTTGATCATAAGCCTCATGAGGGAAAGCACGTCAAGATACATGGGTTGGTAGAACCCAGGATTCACTCTTTATCCTAAGTTGCTTGGGTGAATGCTATGATTATAAAGTTTGAAAAACACTGAGGAAGGGCCTAGATTGGAATGCAGACTTAAATAACTGTGGAAAGTTTGGTACAAATGGAGATTTTTGTTATCTTCCATATATCCCCTGATGACATCAGAGTCATCATAACAGTTTAGAACAGGCGATAACCTTGATTGAAAACAGTATGGCACTCATCCTTTGAAGAATGTGATTTTGAAGCTTATGGGGGCAGAAGGAGTCTCTATAGGGAGTGGTCTAAAAGAAAGGAGGCACCTTACCAACCAGCAAAATCATCAGGATCAAAAGTGGGGATCGGGGCATCTAGATTTTATAGCTACTAATGCTTTCATCCCAGGCCATCTGAATAGAAAATGATTGTATTCTCATAAGATCATGACTCTACTTTCCAGGGTGAAATCTGAAGATTCCAGGTACTCACTCTCAGGTAGGGTAACCCAACATGCGTTTCATAGAGTGTTCTCTGTGAACTTTCATAGTTCTGTAAAAGAGGTAACTCCATGATAGAGGAGTTTTGTAAACAAGTGCTTTGCAAGAAATAGCATTTTGTATTTATTTATTGGAGAGCTATGGCACATATTAGCATATTTTAAATCTGATAACTCTGGCATGCCTGCTTAACACTATTTAATTCCACATTTGTCAAATTTATTTTAATATAGAATTCTTATTTTTTTAAATAGGGTACCTGTTCACATCTGGAGAATCTACTCCTTGGAGAAATCGTGAGGAACGTGAGGAACTAAGGTACTAATGCTGTGCTGACATCTCAGAGCATTATTTATGGGATTTAATACCAATGACATGGAACAGGCATTTGCTGTCTTCTAGGATGAAATGAAACAAAAACAAATAGGTACACTGAAAAAAATGCGTTTGTTTAATAACTGATGGAAATAACCATATAGAAAAAAAGAAAATTTTCTGTTTTATGTGTCCATTTATATTGTGGGGTTTAAGGAATCAAAGAAGTTATGGAACCTTAATTTCTAAATCAAACAATAAGCATGTATTAAATACCGCTGTTTGCTCTTTATTAAATGCTGTGGATACTGCAAAAAGATCTGGGACACAGAGCTTATAATAGATTTGTGATACTGATAATGAATATTTGTTAAGTCCCTAGTGTCTGCTAAGGTCCACTCTAGTGTTTTTCATGTCTTATCTCTTAGACCCCACAGCAGCCATATAAGGGGTAAGTACTGATATTACGGCATGTTTTCCAAGATCTGGGTCAGGAACTTGTCTAAGTCACACTGGGAGTTGGTGAAGCAGAATATGTGACCTGAAGGTTGCACTGCAGAAACTGCAAGCTTGGCCATTTTGCTTCATAACCTCCAGTTTGTTTGCTGGAGTCCTCGTTAACCAGGAATACAGAAGAAACGATTACTGGACTTGGGGCGCCTGTTTAAATCACCCAGTTTCACAGTTGAAAAAATGGTTCATTTCCTGCAGCCTTACTTTAAAATCTGGTTTGCATATATAGATGCATGTGTATGTGTATATATTTATATATGTGTATATATGGACACATGTATAGTGTGTGTATTATGTGGTTTGACTAACAGACAATTACACGATACATACCATCAACATGCATCGGCTCTACCAGCATATTTGCTTTAACATTTCTCTTCCAGAAAGCTCCCATCCCTGGTTTTTGGAGAGATTTTGTTTTGAAAACAAGCCTAGCCCAGTCTATTTTTGCCGTCCTGCTGCAATAGCAGGCCGCATGTGAAATCTCAGACTGGTTTGGACTCTGCGCTTGGGCAAATTTCTTAGTCTGACATGAGTTCCCAGCTGCATGGAATTAAAGGCCTTTCCTTAGGTTCGTCGGCAACTTTTGACTCCTCAGTCAGACTGAGATACAGTAAGCATGAAGTGACCCTGCTGGGCCACTAGGAGTTTGGGTCTAGCATGCCAAATATTATTTCAGGCAAACTCTACTCGTTTGTTTTCTCTTGGTCCAATTTGGTCTTCTTCTGTCCCTCTGGGCTTCTGTCTTTGGATATTTATTTATGCTTCTGTCGTTTCAGAATGCAGGCTTTCTTGTTCCATGGGGCCCTTTGAAAATAGTAAGTCGACCATGAAGATGACAAAACACTCTTATTGAATTATCTGTTCTCATGTCGCCTTATTTCCTGCAGTTTCTTGGTGGGGGAGCTAGGGCAGGACTCGCTACTGACTGGATGCCAAGCTGTTCTCCATATCATGTCTGTTGAGTGTGTACATGGCAAGAGCTTATCTGCAGGGCCAGGGCATCCTCGGATAAGCCCCTTCGCTTCCAAATCCCCTCTAGGATGGCTTTCCCATTTCCTATCCTGCTGATCACACCCTTGGAGGGGATTTGATGTCCGAGTGTCTTTGATGTTTTCTTCGGACCATGCCAAAGCCTCCCCAGGGGACAACGGGCTCTCTCAAGCTTGTGCAAATGGGGTTTTTAAGTCAGTGCATCTGCCAAGCTGTTGTGTTTCTTTGTTCTCTTTGATGTCCATGGAGCATGGTGCCTTGTATGCTTTACCCAGTGCCCAGCATGTAGCAAGTCCTCATTACCATTGGCGTGGTATAGAAACTTTCATGGAAAATATTTCGGGCACTTTCCTCCACCCACCCCAAGTTTCTTTCCTTCTTCCCACTTCATGTCCCTCCCTCTGCCCTCTACCATGTAGACATTTGCCAGATGTGAAGAAAATTCAATACATGTAAACAGAACAAAACAAATAAGGAAAACCCAGAAGAGATAAGAATGTGGGTCCTTTCAATAACAGACCGCAGGGTTGCAATAAATGTCAGTGTCCCTTCACTTGTATACTGAGAACCTATGACAAGGCTTTGGACTCACCCAGTCAGCCCAGTTTAAATATGTTCCATTCTTGTTACTTCTCAGCTGTGAGGAGGATATTTACGACGATTTTTGCCGCTTACTGACACCTACTGGACACCTACTGGGCGTTTTCACCGTATTCATTTTAGTTTATGCTTGCTAGTTGGCTTTCAAATCAAAATTTTTCATGAAAAAAAAAAAACTAGTGAAATAAAACACAATGGTGCAACCGATGTTAAATTTAGAGTTTGAATAAGGCTTTATGTCATTAAAAATGTACATGCATTTACTTCAATTCCTTGACTTTTAGACATCAGAATGTCTCAGTGTAAGTGTTGTCCTACAGAGCAGGCTATGTCGAGATGGAGATATTAAGAGACCTGAGTCCACAGTCATGCATTGAGCCATGCTTTCTCTCAAGACTTTCTTTAAGCATTCTCTTCTCTTTCCTCCTGCTTGATGGTTCTGCCTCTGCCGCTTCTGGGACTCTCTGGCATTATTTTCATTTCGCTTGAATTGTTCTCCCTGCTTCCTGTCATTCTTTGGTGTTCGGTGATTCCCTCCAACACTTCCAGCAGATGCTGCTCCTCTTTCCTTTCCATGTGTTTGACTTTCTGACAAGTGTGCCTACCTCGGCTCCAGTCTCTGTGTTCTTACTCATCCTGGTTGATATCTGACATGAATGACTTGCCAATAGCATTATCATTAGCATCGTGTTGGCAGACTTTAGCTGCGCGAGTATTTCCCAGGCACTGGTCAGGCTGTCTAGAGCCATAAGGTTACAATCTCATGTTACTTCGAATCGTAATAAATAGTGCAAGGAGAGGGCCATGTTTAGGTAAGTCAGGGCAGAAATATTATTTGTGTTAGCTCTTGATTAACTGTGGAACGGAGAGGGACACAGGCAAAGGTAACCCATATACCTAAATATCATATGTCGAGTGGCTTCGCACCACACCTTTTATAGTGAAATTTGAATGTGAGCTTTTGGGCCTTCCAAACATTTTACTTGGAGACACTGAGCAAGCCATCCAGATGGCTTATCCGGAAATCCTCCCTCCAAGCCTCATTTGCTAAAGATGGGGGTGTGCTATTCTCTACTGTTTTCTGCAACCCAAACAGTTCTGGTTGAAGACAGGTGTTTTCATGGTCCGGCCTGCCTTCCAAGCATGAGAGAGAAGATCGGCATTGGTAGTGTCAGCTCAACATTTCTGCCACTCTGTCCTTCCTCCCTCTGGGGATAGAAGCAGAGCCTAGCTGAGAAAATCCTGCCAAAGTAGTGTTCAAAGAGTGTGGTCTCCTTTCATGATTACACCCCATGATGTTTTCCGAAGGGAAGAAATAAATATATCAATGCATAAGGAAATAATTATTAACTTGTAAAACGCATTTATTTATGTATTCATTTATTTATTTAAAAGAAAATCCACTTGCAAAAATGAAAGAAGGCTTTCTCTTCGTCTGAAAATTATGGAAAATAAGAACAAGTTAAGGAAACCCATTGGACCAAATGTCTAAACAACAAAAGGTATTGCCTTAAATATGCACATTTTCAAATTCTTTAAAAGTATGTCTAGATGTTTTATAATATGCCTTGTACTGTCTGAGCCATGCTGGTATCTGAAAAGGAAATATGAGCAATTATCTTTGCAAAGAATTCTCTTACTACTTTAAAAACAGAAACCTTGCACTGGGTACCGAAGTGGGATTCAAAATGAAAGAATATGCATTTAAATTATATTGGTCATAATATGGAGGAAAATGTTTCGTTTTTACTTACTGCCAGAACCATTATAAAGTTAAAGATGTTTACTCATGAAAAATAGCACAAAGATTTCTGAGGAATATGTCCCAAGAAACCTCTAGTAGAAGCAAAATTTGTACTAATTTGCCATCCTCTCCTTGCCTAGAATACAATAAGAATGGGGAATGGAGACAAAGAGAATGATACAAGCAGTAGGGCTGCCATTTAGCGCAGAAATGTATTTCCACCTCACCCATGCCTGAAGCTGACTACAAAATATTAGCTTGAATGACACTCTCTTTTGAACTCCAAATGAGATCATTCAGAAGATGGTCAGAAGACAAATTGAAAGGCCAACCAAGCCTGCCTTACAAGTACTTGAGACCCACTGGGGTTAAATTGCTGTCACACCCTGAATGCTTCAGCCTGTGTTGAATGCAACTGTAAACGTTCGAGATTCTCAGACAATTTTCTAAACTTAGCCATTGTTTTCTATCCGGAGATTTGAGAGTATATTGCATTACAGTTACATGCTGTGGCGCGAGAGACAGCCTCTCCTACTCCCACAAACCTTCGCTGATTCTTTCGCTGTCTCCCTTTTCCAGGGCCTCCTCATACTCAGCTGTTGTGTAAACAGTCTGCGGTTGATATCAGAAAGGGCTGTTTTCCTTTCTACTCAGGCACTTTGAATGGTTTTGTTAAGCAGCCCCCCGACACCAACCCAGGAAGTGTTGGAAGGTGGTAACACCACTGAATGCGAAGACCAATTGTCTGCTCTTGCATTAGGCTGTCTCTGGGTTTTGCTTGGCATGTAAGGATGTGGTAGAAGATTCCAGGCATTGGAATTCCATCCATTTGCATAGTAGCCTTGTTTGCGTGGAATGTGAATAAAACATGTTGTGTGCTCAAGGTGAACAAATCTCAAGTGTGAGGTTGCATTTGCATAAATTCCCAGTTGTCTCTCCTGGAAGCTTGAGGCTGTTGTCCCCTGTGGAGATAAAGTACCCCACGAGCCTTGGTGTTGAAGGGTGGGCTTTTCTGCTGCTTTTATAACTCTGCAACTGAAAATAGAAAGCGAAAAAGAAATTTGAGATTGCAGGTAAACCCTCTCACCTCCAGAAACCTTTTGTTACAGACAGGAAGGGACATGTGCTCATTATTTTCATGTAGCTAAGAAATAGAAGTTCAACTTAAGTTTAACTGTAATTTAACCTAAATTCCTATGACAACTCCTAACAGGTTAATTAAATTTTCCCAGGTGCTTAAACACACTCATGGGCATGTTTTTGGTAGTTCATCACACTTCCGAAAACAGCAACTATAGAAGAGAAATGTGCATTTGAGGGGAGGGATCATTAACATTTCTTGAATATTTAATATGTGCTAGACCAATCCTTCTCAAAAAACTCTAAATAAAATTTTAGCAAATAAAGTGCAACAATATAAAAAGGATAATATGTCATGACCATTAATCCCACAAATGCATGTTGGCATAAAACATGGACACCAACCAGTATAATTCACTGTATCATCAAGCTAAAACAGAAAAATGAAACGATTTTGTGATTGCTTTAATACACACGGAAAAAGCATTTGCTAAAATTCCACCTCCATTCCTGACGAAACCTCTCAGCAAATAGAACTGGAAGCAAAGTACCTCACCATGAGAAAGGTATCTATGGAAACTCCACAGCTAACAGCATACACATGCTGAAAGCTGAAAGCTCGTAGAAAATCAGAAACAAGGCTGAGATGTCCATTTTGTTACCTCTGTGTAACAGTGCACTGGAGATTCTAGTCAGAAAGAACTAGTCATAGAACAAAAATCAAGAGTAGAAAGGGAAAAGTCTAACCGTCTATATTAGCAGATGACATGATAGCCTAAGTAGAAAACCTGACTGACGTATAAGAAAGCTGCAGCCACAACTAGTAAATTTAGCAGGGTTGCAAGATACAAGATCAATATTCAGAAATCATTCTTCTGCTGTATACTGGCATAGAACAATAAGAATTTGCAATAAAAATACCATTTACAATAGCATAAAATTATGAAATAGTTAGGAATACATTGGACAAAATATGTAAAGACTTGTATGATTAAAACTATAAAACATTCCTAAGAGACCTTAAACAATTACCTACGTAAATGATCAGATATGCCTTATTAGACTTCTAGAAGACTCAGTATTGTTAAGATAGCACTTCCCCCAAAACTAATCAATAGACTCAATACAGTCCTAATCAAAATCCCAGCATAGATAGCAACAAACTGATTCTAAAATTCATATGGAATGCAAACGACCTAGAATAACCTGAACAACTTATAAACAGTAGGACAAAAGTAGGCTAACACTACCCAATTTCAAGAATAATTAAGCTGCTGTAATCAAGATAGTGTGGTATTGGCATAAAGATACCATATTTGATCTGTGATCAGGATATAAACTAAAACTATAAAACTTCTATAAGAAAGCATAAGAGAAGCCTTTTGTCTTAAATTAGGCAAAGACTGCTTAGATTCAATACCAAAATATAATCTATAAAGGAACACATTGATGATGTATAATAGCAAAGAATTCAAAGCCACCTAAGTGCCTATTATCAGGTGAATGGATAAAGAAGATGTAGTCTATACACACAATGGAATATTACACAACTCTAAAAAAGATGAAATCCTATCATTTGTGACAGCATAGGTGGAACTAAAAGAGATTATGCTGATTGAAATAAGTCAGAAGGAAAAAGCAAACACTGGATGATCCCACTCATATGTGGAATATAAGGCTGATAGGGAAGCCCAGAGCAAAAGTTTGCCCATTTGAGAATCCGCATCAGACAGGGCGGGAATCTAGTCTCCTTTCATGCTCAGTCTTGGGCTCGGAGCACCCAAGATGGTGTAGCTTTGGCCTACAAGGCCCACAAGGCAGGAGGTAGGGCTGCTGGAAGCTGTTTGCTAACCATGCTCCGGGGAGCACACCCTCTCCCTGGTAGATCTGAGTGGTGTGATCTCAGCCACTAAAGAGGATGAGGTGCAAACACCTAACTGATGTTTCAGAAGCAGAAACTGGAATCAGAAAAAACTAGGAGAAATCTAAGCCTTGTCCGCCTGCTGGAGATCCTGAAGGAGTTCTCAGGCAGTTGGGAAGGAGACAGCAAGCAATTTAGTGACAATCAAAAGGGAAAGCAGGGTTGGGCTGGTGTCCAGGTTGGGCCCTGACTCTCCACATAGAAGCACATGGGCACCATATAGGGCACTGTGTGCAGCTGGGTGCCTCTCCGTGCCCATAGGTCTAGCAGGGCCATCAAGTCCAATGTAGGAGGAAAAGTTCTCAAGCAAAACACATCCTACGAAATGGCCAGTTGTGAAGGAGTGATAAGAGAAGTGTCTGGTTGTTTGTCAAGTGTTTAATATTGAAGATACGAGTGTGAATATCTCCTTTTCAGAGGCATCTGCTTCTCACCAGGTGCATGTAGATAGGGTCCCCACTTCTGAGCACAGCTGAGTGGGGAGAACAATTATGACTGAGGTGCAGCTTTTCTAAAAGTTGCCACCAGAATATCAGCCATTGATAGTTACATACAAGATAGGCATTTCCCCATCTTGGAGAATTCATTGCTCAGAATGTTCAAAGAAGTTCAGTTCTCAATCGCTTTCTGAGCACAATGTTGCATTTTCAGCCTTATCATGAGCAGCCCTTTTCTGTCTCATAGCAAATAAGTGGATGTGCATCTTGATTTGACATTTGTCTTACTTAGGAAGGGCTGGTTTTCGCTAACTGAATTTGTTTTAGAGTATATTGTGTTTTTCTCTATCTCTTGATTCTGGAGACAACAAGCTACCAAAAAAAAAAGTTCATTTAAAAATTTTTAAACATTTCAGGTTTTATTGGCTTGCAAATTTTTTCTTCTATTTAGAGACTGTGAGCATTTTCCAAGATGATCTCAGTTCTGGGCACATGAAGGACAGTCACATGTTCCAATGTCAAACCCAGATGGGTACAATTTGTCACCCCCATGACAGGTTTCCCTCTCAAGGCTGACTCATCATCAGTTCCCAGGACTTTCTCAGGCACTGAAAGGCCTACATCTTGTAAGCCTCCCCGGTTATGGGTAAATGGAACCGTAGGTCACCCTACCTGCCCTTGCCCCCAAACAAGAGAAAGAGCCATCAGCAGGGTGGCTGATCCTAGGTGGCAAATTCCGTTCTCGAGAACTTTCAAAGGCAGTGAAAAACAGCATCCCATCCTATGTCTTCGATTGCTATCACATTATTTCAAATATTTATCAGTTGCATTGATATAGGGCATCTAGTGGGTCTGCCTGTAGTTATTATTTTATCAGCATGTTCTTCTGAAATATTGAGCACATTTTTTAAAAAATTGCTCATTTTCCCAAAATAACAAAGGAATGGAAACAATTGTATTTCCAACAATCTACATATTTATTTGCTGTTTGTCTTTCTCTTGAGTTTGCTTTTGTTCAATTTCTAACTCCTTGGAGCTGCCTTAAATGCAGAAATCAAATTAACAGTAAGCTGAACCAGGCATGCAAGCCTTGCTCTTTTTTTAACTTCAGTTTGTGTGTGTATACATATATATGTATATGTATATGTATATGTATATGTATATGTATATGTATATATTTCATGGCACATCTTGCAAATCATAAGGGAGAAAATGTAAAAACTGGTGGTTTATTCCTCAAAGCAAATGCAGTCCAACTGAATTACTATTTCAGTTCACAATGTGACAAAGTCAGTTGGGAATTTCCAGATGCAGAAGAAGTAAAAACGCCAACTTTATTTAAATGTAAGCCAAAGCAAAATCACAGTCTAAAATGGAAATGGGATTGAGGAAAGGCCTGATTTTGTTTGGCATGTACTGTAAAATTCTAATTTCATGTAGGTTTAAAAAAATGAAACGCCCACCCTTATGTAGCCATAGTGGGAAATACTAAGCCCATACTAAGCAGATTGTCCATGGTTCTTAAATTTTTATGTTAATAATAATTGAAATTGCTGATAGCGTTTTGGGCTCAATTGATATTGGAATATTTCATGAAATTATTTTAGTAGAGATCATAAAAAAGTAGAAACAATTTGATCTTAGGACACCAACTTGGAGCTACCACATATCTGTACAAATCCTACACTTGAAGTCATAGAGGAGTCATGTTTTTAGGTAAGATTGGGGATCAGTGACTGAAACGCTGATGTGTGGACCAAGGACTGGAGTTCAAAACTGGGGGCTGGAGTGACAAAAGAAAGAAAGAAAGAGAGAGACAGAGAGAGACAGAGAGAGAGGAGAGAGAGAGAGAGAGAGAGAGAGAGAGAGAGAGAGAGAGAGAGAGAGAGAGAGAGAGAGAGAGAGAGAGAGAAGAGCAAGAAGGAAGGAATGAAGGGAGGAAGGGAGGAAGGGAAGAAGGAACTTCCCTCATTTCTTTAAAAAAATGCTTCTTCCTCTTCTCCCTTTCTTAAAAAATCATTTAAAAAATAGAAAAGGTTGGAGTATGAGTGCAGTCTTTTCACAAACCAAGTAAATTTAGTTTTTTTCAGTACTTTAGATGTGATTTCTCTTAAGAAGATGACCCACATATCTTTTCATAATGTACAAATGAAACCATTGGGGAGTCACATCTTCATAAAGATTGCAAGTAGACATACTTAAGAAGGTCAGTCTTCTCTGTGACCTCAGGTGTGGTTTCCTGGAGAATGATGGCCTAAATACTGTGCATGTCAATAGGCTGAGTGCATATAATCTGTAGGATTTATGATATTGCAATACATAGTTAAAAGATCATGACTTTTAGGAGTCATTCAGGCATGGGTTAAATCTCAATACAACTTATATTAGAATTGTACAAAATATGTAAAAGATAGTTAATTAAGTTTAGAATAGCCCATGGATCAGAAAACTTGGATCAAAGAATGAAGATAACATTTGGATGCAGGACATCTCACTTAAAAATACATTACATAAAAACTAAAAGTGTCTAACATGCATAAAAAAGCCTTACTCTGCACAAGTTGAGAAATAAATGATAATTTTGTGAAGACAGAGCTTTTACAAATCAATACCCAAATGGTATATACAGGCAAGTATACTTTAATCTACTTTAATGCCCATGGACAGACAATTGGATAAAGAAGATGTGGCCTGTATACTCAATGGAATATTGCTCAGCTATTAAAAATGATGAAATCTTGCCTTTTCAAAGAGCATAGATGGAAATTAAGGTGATTCTGCTTTGTGAAATAAGTCAAGAAGCGAAAGACAAATGCCAGATGGTGTCACTCGTATGTGGAATATAACAAAACAAAGCTAACTAATGAAACACAGCAGAACTAACTCTTAGACTCTGAAATCAAAATGATGGTTTCCAGAGGGAGGAGGGTTGTGGGGAGAAACAGGTAGAGGAGTCAGTTTGACAGCAGTTGAATGGCACGAGAACGCTTCTGGTGAACTGATATGATAAACATATTTATCCAGGTGTAAAGCTATACTCCCAAAACTTATATGTTATTGCAAGCAAATGGTATATCAATACAAATTTTTGTAATGTTTTAAAGGGATTATTAGGATGATAAAATGATTCTGGAAAAGAATATTTAGATAAGATCCACCTCAATACATGGGTGAGATATAAGTAGTCTTTCTTTAAAAGTTCTTTTCATCTAAATTCAGAGGCAAATGATTAGAAAGTATGTGACAATTAGCTTAACATGAGTGGCTCAAAAATATTTTCCAACATTTGCTCATCATAAGCTATGCTTCTTTCTCTAATAGATGAAGTTGGAGATGTATAGTGTCATTGGAATTAAGAAAACAGGAAAAGAAAATATACTTGCCCTTTGTGTTAGCATCTCTATTGCTAGGACATTATCCTTTAAATAGATTTTCACATGGATGCAAAGGTTAAAGATCATGACTTTGTTTGGACTGAAAACATAAATGCCCATCATCTGGGGATTGTCTGTTGGTAAACATAACCTGTAGTATCAGAACAGACATTCTACTACATCTCATGATTTTGTACTTCACCACCTGCAGCCCTCCAGTTTGGCCAAGTGCACCATTCAATCAAGGCCTAAATGTACAATGAAATACTGTTTAGACTTTAGAAAAATGGTTAAGTCTGTACAGACTAAAGAGGAGCAATGGTCAGGGTAACAGTAAATAAAAAGAGCAATGTTAAGGACAGTGTGCACACTTAGCTCCCATTTATGTTGAAAAATATGGGGACAGGAAGTAGGTATATATCATATATTGTATCTATGTACAGAAAACATGTAGCAGTAACAAGAGTTGCTTATGAGGAGGATTGGAACCTGGATGCCCGGGGTGAAAATGAAATTATTTCCCTGCATATCCTTTTATAGGGCTTAGTTATTATATTAGCATTGTGTAAATACATAAATATTTTAACAAAAAGTGACCTGTTTTTTGTATAAATAAGAAAAAGTAAAAAATCAAAGCATTTAGAATTTGTTGAAACACAATTTTTTATTACTTCCTCAGGCTGATATAAGAATTACCATTCTTCTTATTGGATTGGGTGCTTTTCTTAAATCAGTAAATGAGTGTAGCAATTCTGTTTTCTGGGGCCAAAAATACCAATGGTGAATGGGGACCCAAACAGTTAAGCATGTAACAAGCATGGGAAAATAGAAAACATTTCAGAGCATGCTCTGAGGTCTGTAGTTCTCCTGACTGCTCCCTTAGAATGGAGTGCCTTTTTCAATTATAATTCACTTTATGCAAAATGCACCATATTTCCCCTAATACTCCCACACTCACACTCATTCTCATAACCACCTTGGGAAATATCACTCTTGTTTTTGCTTTACAGAACAGCAAAAGAAAACTCAAGACGATGGTAGCTTACTGAAGTTATAAAGAGGCATTGGAACTCTGAGTATCAATATTTTCATTAGTTAATTTTAGATAGTTGAATTCCATGTCAAATCTATCTCTCAGAGACAGAGGGAGGGAAGGAGGATATCAGGGAGTATAGTTAAATATAGAACACAGACTATGGTTTGTGTTATAGCTTCATATGTTAGTAGGGAGGCTCAGAGGAAAAGAAAAACATTATGAGTCTCTTGGTTTCCTTCCTTGTCTCAAATAAGGAGAGGATGTTGATGAAAGTGACTTAAGTGGTAAAATGGTACAGAAGGCCAAGCCAGAGGTTTATAGGTAGATGGAATTAAAATCATGAAATGAGGTAAAATATCAGTCAGGATAGTGCAGATTATACTAAATTAATGAACAACCCCTAAATCTGAGTCATAGCACAATTAGGTTTTTTTTTAAATCACCTATGATGAATAGCAGATGTCTCTGAAGGGTGCTTTTCTGTGTCATCCTTCCTCTGGAACCCAGGCTAATAGGGGGACCAACATGTGGGACATCATCAATCATGACAGCAGTGGGAAAAGAGTACCCCAGGTTCTTAAAATGGCAATAACTGGTTCCCACTTGGGACACAAAACAAGTTATCTCTGCTAACAGCCTGTTGGCTGTTTTTAGTCATATGACTCTGTCCAATGACAAGAAGGTTTGTTATGCATATATCCTCCCATAGTTTTAGGGTAGAGACCCAGATATGTGTGAACAGGAGAAGGCTGTACCACCAGAAGGAAAGCAAAGGAAGACAGGCAGAACAGTGAGACTATTTGATTTCTCTACCTTAGAATCATCCTCCATGACCTAAGAAAATATTGGTTATTGGACTATGTGTTTTTTTATTAAGAGAGCAATTCTTAGTACTTATGAACTTTGAGATCCCTAGAATATTCATACCAGACCCACAGGTTGACATAGAGCTCTATCAACTTTTCTCATAGGCTGTCAGACTATAAGAAGCAATAAGTCATCCAGGGAAATGAATATATTGGTAGGCGAATCAGAAAAATATATATAAATGTAAATTCAGTTAAAAGATGAGAGTGTCTTAAAGGGAATATGTGACAACAGTACTTTCAGAGATGTCACACCAAGAATTGGATTATATTTTTGGTCATTAGGAGTCAGAGACTACTTTGGGAAGGTCCAGAAGAAGGGCTTTGACTTAGTCTAGATCTGTCCTGGAAATGCTAGATGGTGCCCATTTCCAAGAACAGCAAGTTTAATATAGTGAGAAAACTATAGTTCAAAACTATTATAGTGGATGGATGCTGAAGCATGAACATAACATTGATTAATATATTTGCTAACCTTTGTTTCTTCTTACCTGTGACCATAGTCTGCTATATCTGCAGGAACATATGAATGAAGTCCAAGAGGGTCATTTACTTTTACATAAAACAATGAATCCAGATGTATGCTAAGCATATATAGCAGGTTGTTAAAGGGACACATTTCCCTTGTGTCAGAATGACTGTTAAAGAGACCTAGATATCAGTGAAAATAGCACAGGAAGGACCTCCAAAAATTCTCTCCTTCATAAGATATTATAACACTGGCAGAATATGGTCAATATCAACTTTTTCCAGACCCTGAAAATTAACCAAAGATGTATGCAGCAATGCAAGAGCATTTATTCAAGAAAAATGACTGAATACCAATAAGAACAGCAAGCTCTGTGGTGTTTTAATTTGCACTACTATTATCCCTGCCCCTCAAAACCAACAGTCATCAGTCATGGTGAAAAACAGCAACCTGGTATCTAGTAGAGTTCAATCCCCTCATTCCTATAGAACTATTTACCTGTGTGTTATTTCCCTAGAAAACCCCACTCACAAGACTGTCTTTATTTGACCTGACTTGGAGCTTACCCATACTAACAGTCTTTTCGCCAGGGATGTTTGCCAAAAAACAATTAGAGACATTTGTTTGAACATCTCAGCTACCTCAAGCAGTAGATAACAGTTGGGACAAATAATAGGGTATTCATAAAAGCCTTAAAAGCTGAAGAGTAAAATGTCCATAGGGAGATTTGAAAGACTCTGACATACTACTGGGAATCTGGACAACTATATTCTTATGTAAGGTTATGTGTATGTCCAGGGCTATATACATGCTCAAAAAAAGACCCCAGAGGACATTAAGCTCTCAACCCTGGCTGATCTTGAGGCTCTGTGCAAACAGGAAGTGAAGACAAATGCTAAGTAATAAAATGCTTTGCTGAGTATTGAAGGTGTGACCCAACATGTTACACAGCAAAGACTGGGAGACATGTTCATTCCAGACACTTAAGAAAATCTCTGGCTAATCATTTATTGACTGAAAACTGGGCAGAGTTTCGTGGTCATGAATGACAAAGAATATAGACTTTACACAATTCAGGAGAGTGACTTAAAATACAATAAAAACAGCAATAACAACAAACCTTAGGGAAAGGGTGAATTGGATTTCCAGGTTTGGTATATTACATTATTCTAAATGTCTCATTTTAAGCAAAAAATGTTAGGCATGCAAAGACATGATAAAATATCTGTTAATAGACATAATTTTAAATCAGCTATCTAAAATATGTTCAAAGAACTAAAGTAAAACATGTCTGAAGAACTAAAGAAAACTATGAGAATGATGTCTCACCAAACAGAGAATATTACTGTACAGCAGGATATTATTTTTAAAAGAACCGAATAGAAGTTCTGGGGTTGACAAGAACAATAAATGAAAAGAAAAATTAATTTAAAGAGTTCAGCAGCAGATTTGAGCAGACAAAGGAACCATCGTGACATACAACTAAATGTTCCCCCATTATATTCACAATCCCGTAGGATTTAATGAGAGTCGGGAGATCCCACATGGATGAAGAATTCACTACCTCCCTCAATCTGTATAGGCAGAAATATGAGACTGCATTGGAGAACCAACAGAGAACATTTCTAAATTTGAAGTTAAGTGCTAGGGAAGGTTCTAGATAATCATTATTAGAAATGGAAGGTGTATCTTGTTCCATAGCCGGTTGTTTTCCTATATACAGTCTTGTTCACTTCTTCGTTAAGGGACATTATAGGGTAGGACAATCACTGAAGAGAGACAGTAAAACAGAGACCAGGGAACACCACAAAGACCAAATTACTTGACTTCCCCATGAATCAAATAGACACAAAGAGAAGTATGTAGGCCTGATCTATCACCTTACCTATGATGGCTACCTGTTGGGCAAGAGGCCCTGACAAGAAGAGACTGTGTGGTACACCATGAAAGGTACTGTTTCAAGTGGAATCAAACTGAAGTGCGTCTTTCATACGTGAGAACTGTGTGGTAGAAACATTCATCCCAATGGGCTTCTAGAAAAATAAATCCATGAGTCCCAGGTCAGAGAGCATTTGCATTCATGAATGCACAGGGGAAGAGAAGAATACAAAGGTACCTCTTTTATCAGAGATGTCTGCCCAGGTACACCACCCCTGTTCCTTCTTCCTCAGCTCTGACAGAAAACAGGAAGAACCAAGAAGAGACCAGTATGTCAAAAAGGCCCCCCACCTACTCCCAGCCCCTCAGATCAAGGCCCAGTACTGGGAGCCCTGAGGAAGAATTCGTGTGAAACTGAATATAAGGTTGAAATTTTAAATCGGACTGTCCCGGACATTTTCAAATACAAGAATAAGCACACAACTCAGTGATCTCCCTGGGACATCTTTGCAGAAGGAAAGGGGGCTGGAACAGAGACTGTTGGAGAACAAATGTTCCTGTGATATTAGATAAACTGGTTTCATATAGAGATCATGGAATTTATCATAGTGAGAAAGTACACAGGCCAACACAATGATCTGTGCCATTCTCTTGTATCCTGAAAAACCTACCCAGTGTGTTACCATAACAAACTTTGAGTTTCTTTTCTTCTCTGTACCTCATATCATTCATCCAGAAAATGAACTGGTCTTACCAAATAATTTCTAAGTCCCTCTTTGCTGAGTAACCAGTCATCCTATAACAATAGGTCACATAAGTAGCATTTTACAACTAATCCAGTTCTTAAAGACACTCTGTGAGTAGTAAGAGATCTTTGTTCCCTTTAAAGATTAGGGGAATCAGGAGGCTTAGAGAAACCAAATGACTTGCCCAAGTTCCTGAGCTGGGGAATAGCAGAGTGAGTACTGTGAATCAGGTCTTCAAAGAGAAAAACAGTAAGAAGTAACTAAATCATAAATCCCATCATTTCATGCTTATTCCAATTCATCATATGCCATCCAAATTATTTTCCAAAATGCTGTTTTCATCTCTTTATAGTTCAAGCATTAGGAGAAGATTATGCTTGTGAGCAAGAAAGAGTGTTCTACAAAGATTTCCTAAGTGCTGGAGTAGATCACTGGTGGTGGTGGTGAAGGAAGCAGGGCTATAAGTGCTCCCTCCCTGAAGGCCTAAAGACATGTGTCTGATCTGGCCAGGAAAAGAGGTGGTAGGTCACAGAGAAATGAGGAACCCCCAATGTCAACTAAAAAGTTCCTTCCACCTGGGCTAATATCAGAAGGAAGGAAGTCAGTTGGGGACCTGAAAGCAAGATCACAAAGAAGAGAAATGCTGAAATCATTTTTGAATTGACCTTTGTAAAACTGAAAGGCCTCTTCAGAGAGTTCCAGATAGACAGACAATATGGCCAAGTAGAGGGTGCTAGAGGATGATGGACATCCAGGTTCTTTGTGTGACAATATTTATGTAAAGCCTTTGGAATCATGTTTATTATCTTGAGGATGACATCCTGGGGAAAGTGCATGTTTCTTTGGATTTTAAAATTGCCAAGCACCTACCATTATGTGGGGCCAGCTTTTATTTACACAAAGGATCGCTTTCCAACCTTCTGTCCAGTTGGAATTCTTGAAGCACCACATTACATTGTTTTATCATGCGGTCATGTGTTTTGGGTTACCCTTGTCATAAACTGCAGCTGCAGGAAAGAACTGTGTACCCAGTCTACTTTAAATTTAATAAAATCTTCCACATGGAAAATAAATTAAACCATCCTATTGTGGTACATGTTTATTGTTACGACAAGAGAGGGGGTGTTAGTTCTGTGTTTTTAGTTTAGGACATCGGGATTTTGAAGTCCCCTTGGAAGTTGTACTCTGGAGACGAAATCCACTAGGATCTTTGTATTGAAAGATTAAAGTGACTAAGTAGTCTCTGGGGAGAAGGAAGTGGAGGTCAAAGTGATTGAGAGGCTTCATCCCACCCCTGTCCTTCTCACTGATCAAATCATTGAGGTCCCACTGTGAACTGCCCACCTCACCCAGATTGTCACAGACCCCCGATTGCTTAGAACTGGAAATGTTCTTATTAAAATAGATTTGTAACTCAGATTCCCTGAACCTTAAATCCAGACCCCACCTTCAGGGTAGATTTGGTAAAAATAAGAAAAGAATAGAAGAGATTTTTCCAAGGAACAAATAATCAGGTCCAAATGTAGAGCTTTCATGGATCATTCAAGACACTTCCATAAATTTCCTTGCCTGGTATGGGCCCTCAAGTAGTATTTGTTTAGTAATTCAAGAGGCTTTGACCCTGTCTTCTTTCCCACAGTATAGGAAAGAGTTTTCTATGAAAGCCTGTTCCCGTATACTCTACCGATGTGTGTGCTTGCACACATCATGAGCATCAGCACTACTATCTTCACCACCTCCAGCACCACCACCGCCACCTCTACCACCCACCTCCATCATCACCATCTCCAACTCTGCCATCACCACTAACTCCACCATCACCACCGCCTCCACCACTACCACCAACACCTCTACCACCACCTCCACCAACTCTACCTCCACCACCACCAACTCCAACTCTGCCATCACCACTAATTCTACCACTACTACCAACTCTACCACCAACACCACCACCACCTCCACCTCCATCATCATCACCTCCAACACCACTATCACCACTAACTCCACCATCACCACCACCTCCAGCACCATTTCCACCACCACCACCACAGCTCAATCCCTGCAGTAGTGACATCCTAGAAAAATTTCCCAGAATTTACCTGTCTCCTCAGAGATATTGGACACTATAACCTAAACACATGCTCATACATAGATTTACATGCACAAGATGGTTTTTTTTTTAAATGTTTTATGTGGTATTGCACTTCAAAGCATGAGATGGGATAACTGTAGATGAAAAATGAGAATGAAATGCATCAGCTCTCTTAAAATAATAATCACTGGCTGAGTCTTAAGTAACTATACCTTGATCATGTTTCTGAGATAAGTTCATCTGTGTTCCAAAAAGTGAGTATGGGGGGCCTCTTTTAAAAAGGGGCAAAAGGAGCATGAAAAGGCAATGAGAGAAAAAATATTTGATAGGAAAGTTATTACATTGATAAATGTGGAATATAAGACACAGAAACCCTGGGGCATCTTTGAATTTCTTCTGTACCTTTTCTCCTGGAAAAACATTCTGTTGTACATGTTGAATCATCCACAATCTAATCACCAAGAAATCCTTAAAGATGACCAGTTGCTTTTTACCACAGGCAATTGATTATGTTAGAGTATCTGAAAACTTGATGCATTTAATGGCTGTACTTACAAACAAAATTGCAAATTATTTCATCAGTGACAATAGAGTAACACACACTTAAAAATACATTTTACTTTCAATGCTAAATGTTCCCGTAGTTATATTTTTGTTTACATGGAAATTTACTTAATAAAGCACAACAGTGTATTTTATGAAATACTTTGTCCGATATTAAAATAAAGCAAGCATCTAATCATCTCAAAGATGTTTGATAAAATCACAAGGAGCTAATAAGCAAAATCTTGGTGTCAATTTGGTGCACATTGTGCACGAACACACATACACACACATGAACTCTCTTTCAAATAAAACTTGTCACTGCTTAGACCCTGAACTGACTCATGGAACTCTGCTTTTGAGGAATGGATTTGCAGATGAGTCCTTAGCCACTATACTGTACGAAACAAAGGCATGGGAATTATAGTGCTGCCTCTGAGATCAGATTCCCTTCGGCTTCTAGCTGGAACTGGAATGTTCTTTCCTAAGCACTAGGGAATCACCGCTCCACCCAGATTCTGCTGGATTGTGTGATTCTTGGCACCCTAATTATGCTCAAAACTTCACACCATCTTGAAAATCCGTTTCAGAGTTCAGAGCTGGGTTGTCCCATATATGGTTGTTGACAAGGATCATAAACCATCAAATAGTTTAGAACAGTAATCACAAAGCATGTCTGAGACCAAAAAACAAGTTAAAAAAAACTAAACGAAAAGTGTGTTTGATTATGCAAGCCTAAAAGTAAAAAATAAGTTCACACAAGTCCTAAATGTATGTATATCCATTTATAAATTATATATGTGAATCAGGAACAAATACATTTTTTAAAGGAAAGGCGCAGGCAGGCATAAAATCGTGCAGAGGCAGACAGGCAGGAAGAACGAAATGGAAGAAGCATTTATTTTATTGAATTGTTCATCTCGGTTGTTCCCATTGGCCCCAGCACACAAAACCAGGACCTTGGGATGTATACCCAACCCCTCCTCCACCAGGGTATGCCAATACATTTTAAAACCAATACATTTTAAAAATTGTAAAACATAATAATGGAATACAGTTGAGGTGAAATAATGTCCTAGGTGTGTTGTTTATGGCATGGGTTCACCCTACAGGAAGGCTGGAAATGGTTGTCTGTAAATGGAGAGTTGTCAGGGCATGTTTTAGGGATTTTTTGATCATGTTTGATAATCTTGTCAGAGCTCTGTTCCACTGTAAACAGAGTAATAATGTGGCGGATGGTGGTCTGCGTAGAAAAGACAGAGTTGCTTCTAATTTGGGCTTGGTTTGTTGCGGTTGTTCTTGTTTGCCTCCCTGGCTGCAGGTCTCAAACCCAGGTCCATGGCATTCATAGGCTGAGCCACAAAAGGGGGCTTATGTTTTCTTACTAACTTGAGTTTACAGTGCTAATTTTACCTCAGCTCATAGTTTCCTTACAGAAACCTTTTTAAGTGAGGGTTGTTCTAGTTAAAATTATTTAACACGATCTCTGAGTTCACTCAACTAGGTTCTTATAAAATGCAGAACATTGCAATAATTCAGAATGAGGCTCATTCTCTGTCCTAAGGACCAAGTGTAGGGTGGCAGTGTAAAAATTTAAATGTTAGCCAATTTTCATTTCGTTCCTATTTTGCAGATAAAAACAAATATAAATAGAAGTGCTCATCTTTTCTTCCTGTATTCCAGTTGATTATCTAGCTCGCTCTTGGTAGTGCACGCACCCTGCTTTGGAGATGAGGACAGGGGCCATAGGAATATGGGCTCTTAAGAACCTATAGCATGACATGTTTATCTTCCAATGACAACTCACATGTCCTCTCTGCAGAGACATCCTCCTTCAAATAACCTCCTCTCTGGCTCAAACACAGACCAACAACATATCACTGTTACCATAGCATCTACCCTTCTTGGAATTCTATTATTTGTGTACTGACTCACTTATCTATTGGTGTATTACTTCCGTTATCCTCCACTAGAATGTGAGTGTCATAAAGTCAGGTGCCCTGTATGTTTGCACCACCCTTGTCCTTTGACCTGCAAATCAGATAACCTTTTGATGAATGTAAGTTTTGTTGGGTAGCCATGGTCCTCACTGTCCTCAATACACTGAAATAGCTATAATACCTCTGTGGTGCTAAGAAGGACAACTTGGCCTTCTTCAAATATTCCAATTACCTTCTCAGTTGTTGAAGTGGATAATCACAAAATAGGTTGGCTTGTGAATTTGGGGAAGAATTCCTCACTTCCACCACAGAAACCAAAGCATTTTTCTAACTTCCTATCTTGTAGGAAGCCAAACCCTTACTTCAGTAAAAATGACATGTTGGCTCTAAAATGTGTTTCCTCTGAATTAACTATGAAGATGAGAGGATACAAGCTCTGAAATTATTTATTTGAATTTTCTAAATTGTAAAAAGACATCCGAAACCTAAACAGCTGTCATTATTACTACTACAACATTTGTTTCCTAACTCAGAGAAAATAATATGTATAAAAATGGTATGCAGTGAGTAGGAGACTCTTTTTGAACATGTTCTCTGTATCGGTAATTTTACCTGTGTGAGTAATTTATAATTCAACAATGTAAGCCCTGTGAAGTGGATATTTTTATTCTCATTTAATGTATAAAGACATCAAGGCCATAGAATGTGTATAGGTTTCTTTTATGGCCTCACAGAAAAACTAAAAAAGCTTTAAATAATTTGTTTTTCCACTATTTTTCCTGATTTCTAGTAGCAAAGGCATACATTTCTAAAGTTTTTAGTAATCATTGAATGGGTGTTGTGGTAGGCAGAACAATTGTCCCCCCTGCCCATGATGCCCACATTCTGATCTCTGGAACCTATGTGGATGATACCTTACATGGCAGAAGGTGCTCTGCTGGTGTGATTTAGTTAAGGATTTTGAGGTTAGGAGATGACCCTGGATTTTCCATGTGAGGTCAATGTAATTAGAAGGTCCTATTAGTGAAAGAGGGAAGTAGAAGAGGCAGAGAAGGAGATGTGAAGATGAAAGTGTTGTCAGAGTAGAGTGATATGAGAAAGACAACCAGCCATTGCTAGCCTTGAAGATAGAAAAAGGATTCCTGAGCCCAAGAATACAGGAAGTTTCTAGAAGCTGAAAAAGATAAGAAATGAATCCTTCCCCATAGCCTCCAGAAAGAACACAGTCATACTGACACCTTGATTTTAGTCCAGGGAGGCCCATTTTGGACTTCTGATCTCCAGAAATGTAAAATAATAAGTTGGCTTTATTTTAAGCCATTACATTTATGGTCATTTGCAACAGCCATAAAAAACTAATCTAGCTGTCTTCTTAGAATATGAAATTTTTTAAATATATCAGTTCCTCTGTGTAGCTCAAGACAAATTTTGATGGCTTCAACGAAATAGTTCAGTTAGAGCTCTTGAATTTGAGCTGTGATTGTATTAGAGAATCATTGAAGTCATGCAAATTTGATAATACCAAGTACTTATAGGTATTTGTTTATAAATAAGTTTATATGCAGAAAGACATCTCTTTGAGACAAAACAATATTTATATCAAAAAGTATTTGAATCTTCATTCCAGACCTTCCAATTCTTGGGAACTGAGAAAATAAGACCATGTTTTTAAGGAGTGTATGCTCAACAAATGTTCAGATGTTGACAAATCAATACAAGAGGCACAGATATCTGGGAGGTGGTCTTTGGACTTACAGATCTTCCCTGATTTCTGAGTTTACAACTTGATTATGTATAGCCTATTACTGCAATAAAACTTATGGAAATCACATATCCAGCATTGTTTCCCAAATAGAACCAGGAATAATAGTCTGAGAAAGGAAACATTAGCTGGAACTGGAAAGAATCATGATACTTAAAGAGTCTTAGCCTTCTAATTTTCCATTAATCAAGTCAAGTGCTGCTACCCATTCGTCACTACAGATTAGAAAGCAAGGTCTACCAGTAAAATGCTTTAAGAACAATCCATATGGAAACCATTGGTAAAACACATCCTGGCATATGGCAAATGACATGTATACATATAAAAATAAGAACTATAAACACTGCAAGCTATTTTAATAGTGAAATCATATTCTTCCTCCCCCCCCCCATCTCTTCAACAAAACACAGCAGAGTTCTCTCACCCCTCTGCTACCCTAGCTCTCCAGCAGGAATGTGGATTGTGCAATAATGGCTATGCTCAGTCGTTATACCAGTTAGGGTCGCAACAGGAAGCAGATGACACATTCAAATGGGTTTACATGGAGAGTGATTAATGACCTTTTCACCGAGTTTTGGACAGGGTTGAAGGACTGATGGGGGATGGTGGCGCATCAAGAGATTAGCAATAGTGGGAAGCTGCTGGTGCCACTCCTAGAACTGAAGGGGCAGAGGAAGTCAGTGTTCTTTGTGGCACCAGAGAGAGCTAGAGCCATGAAAGTGGGGTATCCTGATGGGAGCTATGCATATAGAAGAATGCAACCACTAGAGGAACAGGAAGGAAGTGAAAAGGGTAATTACCATGACCTCTTCTTCCACCCACCCATCTATCTCTTTCCAGAGTATCGTCTTAGCCAAACATAACAAAACTATCGCTGGTTAGTTGTCTCGATGATAGAGATTCTGGAGTTATCTCTGTGAGAGAGAACTGGACAAAGAAAGGTGATTGTGGATGAAACATAGAGAATATATAGCACAGTTCTTCAATTTACCGATTGTTTTAATGTGTATTTATTGTGAGCCATGCTGTATGAGATGCATGTGGTAGGAGTGATAGAAGTTTGGTTTGCCTTCCAAAACCCAGATATTGCCAGGAGAAGACAAACAAATGACAGTATGATAGCAATGATGATATGATACAAGAACAGAATATTATGGAAACACTTAAAGGAGCAAGCCCATTCTTAAGGGGTCAGTGAAAGATTATGAAGGGAATCAAGTCTAAGCTAAACCATGAAGAATTCGTTGGCCATCATTAACTTTCAGTGAGAACTGTCTAAGAGCGCCACACATTGCAACACCTTTAATGCTTCCATGAACCCTGTAAATCAGGATTCATTATTAATTCCCATTTGAAAATGGGGGAAATGAATGCACAGAGACATGACTTGTCCAACATCACACAGCTTTAGCTGGTGAATTCAGGTATCTAATTCCAGAGCATCCCTCTTAACCACTACCCTAAAGGTAGAGAGAGTTCTAGGTAGAGGAAAAAGTTCAAACTAAGTCCTTGAGAGACCACACTCTTTTCTGAAAGCTAAAATATAGTCTGACTGATATAGAGAAGGGAAAGGAGCCAGGCGAAGAGAAGAAACAGGATTAGAGACTGCAGAAGTGAGAACAGATCAGGCAGAGCTCCATAAGTAATGTAGCTAAGTTTTGGTTCTAATCTAAGAACAACAGGAAGTTTCTGGAGTGTTTTAGCTGGGAAAAATAATGCCTGGATTTGCACTTTCAAAAATCATTCTAGCCATCGTAGACAGAAGGTCTTGAAATGGGTCAAGATGTGAGACAAGCATAACAGTTAAGAGACTGCTGCACAACATTTACCAGACATCCCAGAAGTTCCAATCCTAGAAATGAAATGAATGTCCACTTAAATGATTGTGTGTGAGTATTCATAGCAACTTATTAATAATACCCCAATTTAAAAACAACCTAAATGTCCATCAATGGTAGATTGATGAGCAATATGTGGTCTATCTATACAATGTTTATTCTACCATAAAAATGGAGTAAAGTATTGATTCATGCTACAGCATGAACAAACTCAGAAAACATTGTGGTTATTAAAAGTAGACAACCACAAAAGGTCACTTATTATATTATTCACTTATATGAAATAGCCTGAAAACACAAATATATCCAGACAGAAAGAAGATTCATGGTTGCCATGGACTGGAGGTTGTAACAGGGACTAACCGTAAACAGTGAAAACAGATCTCTTTGGAGCGGTTGAAATGTTCTATAACTGGATTACAGTGATGGCCGTGTAACTCACTGAACTTACTATAAAATCATGGAAATGCACACATAAGGAAAGTGAAGTTTGTGATATATAAATTATACCTTAATAACTTTAAAAAAGCAAAAGCAAAATATAAAACAAATTGAAGAAAACACCAAAAAAGGGAAAACATTCCATTATCATGGACTGGAAGAATTAACATTGTTAAAATATATTACCTAAAGCAACATACGTATTCAATGCAATCCCCATCAAAACCCTAAAGACACTCTTCATAGAAATAGAACAAAAGATTATAAAATTTATTTGGAATTACAAAAGACCCCCAAAAGCAAAAACAGATCTGAGGAAAAAATAACTAAAATGGAGGTATCGTGCTCACTGACTTCAAAGCAGTCATAATCAAACCACTGTGGTATTGGAATATAAACAGACACACAGATCACTGGAACAGAATTAAGAGCCCAGAAATAAGTCCGCATGTATATGGACAACTAATTAATGACAAAGAAGCCAACAGCATACAATGAAGCAAGGACAGTCTCTATAACAAATAGTTTTGGGAAAATTGGACCACCATGTGCAAAAGAATGAAACCAGACCACAAATGCCATACAAA
Organism: Solenodon paradoxus; assembly: GCA_004363575.1. Classification (NCBI taxonomy): domain Eukaryota; kingdom Metazoa; phylum Chordata; class Mammalia; order Eulipotyphla; family Solenodontidae; genus Solenodon; species Solenodon paradoxus. The sequence continues at coordinate 10,283 of RJWH01004750.1, read as the reverse complement.
AACATTAATTCAAAAATAGGTTAAAGACTTGGATATAAGAACTGAAACTATACAATTTATGGAAGAAATCATAGGCAATACACTCTTTGACATTGGCCTCAGAGAGATCTTTGGGAACTCCAGTGACAAGGGAAATAAAAGTCAAAATAAACAAGTGGAACTATGTCAAACTAAAAATTTCTATACAGCAAAGGAAACTCTCACCAAAGTGAAAAGAATCCTTTTGAATGGGAGAAAATATTTGCACATCATACATCTGACAAGGAGTTAATATTCACAGTATACGAAGAACTCAGCAACCAAAAACACAACAAAATAAAAGCAAACCGTTCAATTAAAAATGGGCAGAAGATTTGAATAGACACTTTGCAGAAAAGGCTTACATATTTCCAATAGGCATATGAAAAGATGTTCATTATCTCTTATTATTAAGGAACTACAAATCAAAACCATAATGAAATATCACTCCACACCTGTGAGAATGGCCATTACCCAGTAGACTGGAAGCAAGTCTTGACAAGTATGCAGAACCCTTGTACACTGTGGGAGTATAAATTGGTGCAGTCACTGTGGAAAGTAGTATAAAAATTTCCTCAAACAACTAAAACAGAAAATTCATATAATGTAATTATTTCACTTCTGAGCATTTACTCAAAACCTCACTAATTTGAAGATAAGGGAATTCTCATTTTATTGTAGCACGATTTACATATTGGCTAAGAGCTGGAAACAACCTAAGTGCCCATTTACAGCTGAATAGATAAGGACCAGGTGGTCTAGATACACAATGGAATACTACTAAGCTATAGAAAAGATGAAACCCTGCCATTTGCAATAATTTGGTGGACCTAGAGGAAATTATGCTTAGAGAAATAAGTCATACAAAAACAAACATGCTATGATTTCACTCAAACAAGATTAAGACAAAATTAGTGGTTACCAAATGGGAAGGGAGAGAGATGTGGGCAAATCAGGTAAAAGGAATCGATTATAATGTGAAAGATAGACTTGAACTTTTAGTGATTAACTTAATGTAGTATACACAGATACTGATTTAGATATACACTGATACTGATTTTTACAATGATGCACACCTTAAACCTATATAATGTTATAATGCAATGTTGCATCAGTAATTTTTTCAAGAGTATGAAATATTTATAAAATAAGTTATGCATCAGATTGTACAGTCTAGAAATAAAAGAAGATTCAAATTCAATAATAGAGGTGAGAACAATACTTTCTCTAATATTTGAGAAAGACCTTGAACTCCCAGAAGGCCCTGGGCTCAATTATCCTTTTGTGTTTGCAGAGAAGCAGTAGCCAGAGCTACTGCTGTAACCAGCTGTACAATTCCATGGAGCTGCATTTTTGCAAGTTTCTTCTGTTCACATTCTGTACCAACCAGTTCAGCTCTGCTGCACTGTATCCAATAACAGTCTCCAAGTCACAGACAAACTTGTACACAACTCTCACTCCTTGAACTTTGCAAATCTTGTCCCCATCATAATAATACCTTAATGCACAGCTGAGTTTCTCATAGTTCATTGTAGGTTTAATTTGGCGTTGTCTCCATTTTTGTCCAACTAGTTCAGTTTGATTTAGCTTAAACTCTCCATCACCAGCCCAAGTAATGCAGTCTCAAATATCCTTGTCAGGGAGAAGTTCTAGCAAATATTGCCATAGTTGGATTTGGCCATTATTTCCTGTTCTATTCCCAGGCGAATTTCTATCTTCTCCCCAAATCCTGGGAGCTCTTTGCACTTTAGCTGCCATTGTACTACTGTTTATGACTTTAATGGTAATTGGTGTTACTGTTTGCACTGCTGCTGGAATAATTTGAACAGGTTGATCAATCACAACTATTTGATTCATCTGTTGGTCTTGGCTGCCGATGCAGATTTCCGAAGAAGCTCCAGATGACTCCAGAGAATTTCTCCCCAAGGGACCTGCTGAAAAAAGTCCTCTTGGTTGAGACTACATAACTCTCTTCTAAAATGTTGAGTTTGATGAAGTCTATACAATCATGTTGAATTCCTTCATCATCCAAACAACCCACTGTAGGACCTGGTCTGTGGACCACTGTCTAGGGTCCTAGGGTATCCCGAGGCATTCTTGTTCTTTTCTATAACCTTCTGGTGCAGCAGCCCATCTTGTCACTTGTTCTAAGGCTTCACCTGATATGACTGTCATGTGTTTTATGCCATCTCAAGTTATCACTTGAGCTTGCTCAACAAGATGTGCAACAAGATGTGCATGGTGGATCTGGATCTGGATCAATAACTACTTCAACTCTTTCCAAATGGGTTTACCCATTTACAGAATATTTAGCTTTCATTCAATTGCTTGGTAAGAAATTACCTGTACACTACGCTATGCAGTTTGTATCTGCCTTTACTCCTTGGTCATACAAATGTCATTGTGAATACAGCTGGATATCTTGCAGGCAAATTTCATGAGTATCCAAAGAATACTGCAGTCATGGTTCTAGTAGTTTCTTTAAGTTTCCTATTGGCTCATTGATGTCTGTGGCCTGTCTTATACGTTCAGCTGGAGTGTATGCCTTTCCTCTGTGCACTCTGGTTTTTCTATTCCATCAATCTCAATTTCTGTAAGCTTCTCTGCTTCTTTTTTAGTCATGGTTGAAGTATTTCAGAAGCTCAGTCCTAGAGCCATTTGGTTGCAGACTGCCTCTGAGATACCTCCTTTCTGGCGAGTGCCGACTGTCAGAAACACAATAATTTTTAAAAAAACAAAAGAAAACAGGCTGTTGAGATAATACAAAAAATACAAGATGGTAACTTGAACCATCTTGGGGCGGTAGAGAAGTGATTGAAATTAGTAATGCCACTTATGGTTGGGAGAAATGACTGGAAAAATTAGCACCTTGATCAAGAGACTTGAGAGAAGGAATATGGATCTCTGCCATCCTGATGCTGGACAGTTGCTTTCTTGGAAGACAGAGCTCTCCACGTTTGAAAGGGTGTTTGCCCTACAGGCAATGCCTCCAGATTGAGCAGTAGCTCTCTGCTGGTGATAATGCAAAGAATTCTTGCATCCAATTTGCTGGCACTGGAAGAGAGACTTCGAGAATTCACTCAATATTTTGAATTAAACTTCAATAAGGAACCAAGAGCAAGGGTAGCACAATGTCTATGTGCATCACTACCCTTGTATCTGTCAAACAATCTTCCCAAACAGGAATGAGGGTATCTGAGTTTTTGAGTCAATACCCCTTCCGACATCAAGTATAGTGATATTTGGTATCCCTCGAGGAATGTTTGGGTTGTGAGCTTCCCTAATGTAGCTTGAGAGCCAAGAAAACGTCAGTGATTTTTCTACTTTCCCCTCGAGCCACAATAAAATCCAGGCTCTGACTAGTTGTTTGGGTGACACCTACTCCTGTTTTGATGGAGTTTGGTAAAACAAGTAAGAAGATCCATTTTTCCAGGCCCATGCAATACATGTAGTTGTAAGAAAAGTGGATTTATACTGTATTTCCCCTGCCAAGACATAGAGTTCTCCATGTAGTTTGATAGCCCCTGAGGGATGGTGGAAGTTTTCAGCGTATGCTTAGTTTATCTCTCTGATGCTGGGTTATCAGTTGGTCAGCTGAAAGGTCAGAAGCCACAACAGGAACATGAGAAGTCTGAGCTTGGAGCTCTGAACTATAGGATGACTTTTAAAAACTTGGGCTAGGGATAAGGGATAGCTGAGGTAGATTCAGAAGGGGAACTTTCTGCTTGATTTCAGCATCTTTCCTCTCTCTTGCCTTTTCTCTTCGAAGTTGCCTGCCTCTCTTATAGAAAATGTGCTCATGTATTTACATTTCTGGCAGCTGGTAGGCAGATGTAGTGAAGTGCTTTCCCGAAGAGACGTTCTGAGCATATCACTGATTTTAGCCTGAGATCTGGGACATTTGATTTAAAGCAAGATGTTTCTTCTGGCTGAAATATCTTGAGGGAGATGACTAGAACCAATCTAAGTAACTGATTTTGTACAGAGAGAAAGAGATAAAAATCTGCTGGCACCCTAATGTAGTTCTAGATGTGCAGTTTGACATGGGCAGAAAGGGGGCAAAAGGGGAAAGAAGGAAACTTTTGTGTTAACTATTGATCAGTACATCCCCTTAGTGGTACAGGCTATTCCTGCAGCCTTGAAAGTCATCCTGGCAGCACCTGAGGATATCTGCTTTTTACAAAAGATGTTTTGAAGTTCTCCTTTGTATTAAAAACAAAGTCATGTTCTGCTGCCCCTTTCTGCCCTCTGAAAAACTACGAGATGACATACTGAAGGAATAGGGCTTCCTTTGCTTTCTTAGAATTCCTTCTAAGTCTTCAAATCACATTGTTGTCTTTGACAATAACATGATGTTTTTCAGGTCGGGTACTTGGAAAGCAAGTGAATTCTGTCCCGCCTGATAGAAAGAACACTGGGTAAAACACAAGCTAAAATTGGATTACTGGATCGTTAATAAGAGAAAAGATTTAAGAGACAGATGGAAGACAACCCAGATTTCTCACACTGTGTTAAGGACCTTGCAGCTTGAAATAACTTATCTTGGTTCCAAATAAATTTATTAGGGAATTACCGAAAGAATAAGCATAGAATATTATGTTCTGGTTTTGAGAGGACTTTGTCGACCATGGCCTTTGCAAATCCAGACACAGACACTTGAGTCACAGGGAGAAAGCACTTGAGAGTGACTTGAAGAGCTTTTCTTTTTGTATAGAGGCATAATTGTTTGCATTTCTTTGTTAACCACACCTGCACACTTACTGCATAATGCTTTTATGTTGTGGAACTTTAGACTTGATTTAACTCACGGAGCATCACTGAAAATATATTTTTGCAAATTCAGGAGTTAGCTCCACTTACTTCAGAGAATAAAGGAGTTTCTTCGGTTTCTCTCTGGACTGAAATATTAACCTTTCCCACTTGTAGCTAACCTTTTCCCTTAAAAATAGGGTGCTTTTGGAAACTTTCTGTTCCCTATAGAAAATCCATTGATTCCTAAAGCACTAAAAACAAAATATAAGTGTTGCTACAAATCTCAGTGGAGCATTACTAAAGCCTCATTCAAGTGTAAATAGAAGATATTTACTTGAGAAATTCTGTTGAAATAGAAGATACGCACACTGAAAAGGTGTGTGCATCAGTTTAGCTTTTTAACAGCTGTCAGTATCAAGAAAGTGAAATGCACCACATTTAGTTTCTGTTTCCAGTTAAGTTCTTTTTAAAATAGCCCTTATAATAGCACATTCTGGTTGAAGTAACTCTGCTCTATCCCAAGAGTTCGGTGAGAATCAGATTTTAAACTTGTTATTCTGATGATGGAAAAAAGAAAGTCCTATCAATACGACCAGAATTTAAACTGGATAGATGGGGATGTAAACTGGTTCAGCCACTGTGGAAAACAGTACGATGATTCTTCAAAAAATTAAAAATAGAACTACTACATAAGATAGCAAATCTGTTGCTGGGTATTTATTCAAAGGAAATGAAAATGATTTCTCAAAGATGTCTTTAATCACTGTTGTTGAAACGTTTTTCTCAGTAGTCAAGATATGGAAACTATCATCATGTGACACCCCCCACACATATACATACATACATGCTTACATGTCTACATATACATATACATACAATACATGCATGCGTACATGCATAAATACAATGGGACATTTTTCCGCCATGAGAAAGAAGGAAATCCTACCATGTGTGACAACACTGATAAACCTTCAGGGCATTCTGCTAAGCCAGATAAGGCAAACAGAGAAAGACAAATACTCTATGATCTCACTTTAAAAAAGCTGAACTCATGAAAACAGAGTGACAAACATGCTCCTTCATTCTTCTACAGTAGTGGTTCTCAAGAGAGACATCAATCATTCATTGAGTAAATAAGTAAGCATTAGTTGAATATCAACTAAGAATGCTTTCTGCCTAAGCCTTAATTAAATATTTTCACCAAACTTTATTTGTTATAACTAAAATAGGAGATGATATTTCACAGCTCTGAATATGTACAGGCTAAGTTAAAGATGTCCTATACTTTTAAACACTCTCTCTAAAAAAAAATCCCTTAAGAGTTGTACTTTAAACAGTTAGCAGACAGGGCGCACCCTGGTGGTGTAGCGATCTAGTGCACCTGGGAGCAGTGCCACATACGTCCCAAGGTCTCAGGTTTAAACCTGGGGCCAGGAAAAACAACCAATGTGAACAACGAAATAAAAAGTAAAGTGTTTCTTCCAACTCTCTCTTCCTACCCTCCTAGTCACCTTCATTCCTGCCTGCACCCTTCCTTTAAAAAAAATTAGCATACAGGCCATGCCCTTGTGGCTCAGGTGACTGAAACTTGGGTGTGTGGACCACATACAGCCCAAGGACCTGGCTTCATGTCTCGGGGCCGTGGTGAAAAACTAAAATGAACAACTAAATAAAGATGTTTCTCTCTCCTCTTCCCTCCTTTCTTGCCTTCCCTCACATGTTTCTTCCTTCTCTACCTTCTGTCCTCTCTTTTAAAATAGCCAACAGATTCATCCACAAGTTCCAAAGGTTGTGAATTAATTGTATGAGATATCATCTATTTGTTTTCAATCCAGACATTTAAAATATGGCATTATAATGAGTTCCAGAAATAATCTTTAATGTTCTTTATAGTCTGTTTTGCACTCTAGTTTTAGACGGTCTCATGGCCTTTTCTATTGGTATAATGCAGGAGATGTATATGTCTGGCCCTTTGCAAGATATTTCAAAAATGTGTTGAAATTAGCAGCTACTTTGGAAGATTAACACCTAGGACTTCAAGAGGCCAGTTTTTTAGATGGGATGGGGAGCTCAGGGTAAACATCCTCCTCTGTCACCAGTCTATTCCCTCCTTGCAGTCTGTTTCATTCCACGGGGTTAATAATATCGCCTTTGGGATTAGATTGGCCTCTTGATCCTAGCCCTTTCCAGTTACCAATCATGTGGCAGCATTCACCTTTCTCATCAGCATCTGGCAATACAATACTAGCAATCTATTTTAGAAGTTTAAATAACACTGTAAAATATGACAAGCTCAGCACAAGTTTTCACATATATTAGAGGGCACTGTTATCATCGTCTTTGTTAGTATGATGATGATTATCACCTCATCTCTAAAAACTTCAATGGTAAGCAGTGCATTTCCCAATAATTGCTTTCTCCAAGAACTACATGATTGCAAACCAAGACCTTTGCTATTTGATGACTTGAATACCGCTTTCTTCTTCTTTTTAAAAACATGGGTCTTTGATCTTGACACATGACAGGTTGGTTCCTTAGTAGGACAGGCTTATGTGTTAATGCTGAAATAAGACTGGGCTTGAGTATTCACTGAACCTTCCTGTGGACGCCAGCATCCAAGATATGGTGCGCAGATGGTGTACCCAATCTATGCTTGGACCTAACTGGCATCGATGCAAAAACGATCTGACCTGGGAGCGCTTGTGGCAATGGTTGACAGCAGCAGTTTCTAGTGACGTCATAATTTCAAGTCAAGTGAGAGTGTGGCAATTCCAAGAAATCAGCCCCTTAGAATCAGTGTCTGAGGCAGAATAGGAGGCCCCACTGTATCAATCATATAGACTCACTGAGAAAAGACCTCAGTTCTACAGAGAGAGAACTGGTATCTGACATGATCCCTGGAAATGTGTAGTTTAGAAAGGAAGAGCTCAAAGGGAATATGCTATATCAACACCCTCATGATCTATTACGTGTCCCTCCATATCCAGCATGTGACATCTGTCCCATAAAGAAAATAATACAACCATCTTAGTCAGGGTAAGTCATGTCAGCAGCTGTAATGAACAGTGATTTCCCACAACTGTTGATTTCACGCTCACATTTGGCTGCAATGCTGTTCACTGATGACAGTGGAAGAGGAGTGGTTGTGAGAGACCCAAGTTCCTTCGGCCTAGTATTTTGTCACTACCAGGGTCTCAGAGATCTTGGCCAAGACATGAGTAACAGAGTTTCAGGGACCATGCAGGAGGCTTTAGAAGTCAGGCTACTTGTCACAGGTCAACTTCATTCTCTGGCCACACTAAACTGCAAGGGACAGGGAAATGTTTAGTTTTGTGCCCAGGAGGACTTGGCAAGCACATGCCAGTGTTTCTGCCAGAATAAGTTTCAATATCTGAGGCAAATGTGTTGGAGCTTGAAATAGGAGAGTATTTAAAAATCATCTCTGTAAATTGTGAAATGGATTCTCTTTATATTGTGACATGGCAAAATTTACATTTTTCACAAGAAAGTAAAAATAATCAAAACTCGTGAATTTCTGAGACCCACTGTTACCATGCCAATTTATCATTCTTAGCTCTTTCAACCCTCTCTGTCCAACTTGGGCTTCTACTCTGAGATATTGAGATCAGCTCAGGGACAGTGAGCAACTGAACTGGCAGTAGAGATGGTCCCACAGTAAGGCTAATATCTGCTTCCAATGTCCAGACACCGTGCTCACTCATAGCATTTGTTTTGTAAACAAAATAGCTGAGACTTCACCAGAGCCCAATCTTGAATTATTTCACACCTACCTCCTATCCAAAGCCCAACTGAAATGGCTGATTCCTTTAATCATTTATTCTCCTAGGTTAGTACTTCTAAATTTTTTTGTGTACAAGAATCTTTGGGGATGTTGTAGTGGACAGGCTTTAAGAAGATCTCCAGTAATCTCTTTCTAGTGTTCTTGCCATTGTGTAATCCTCTCCCTTGAATGTGAATGGGATCTGTGACTTACTTCTAATCAATAGAATATGACAAAGATAATGGATGTCACTTCCACAATTATATTATGTAAGATTGTAACCCCTCTCCTGCTCGTAGACTGTCTTGCTGACTTTAATAACACAAGCTGCTTCACCAAAGATGCCCATCTTAAAACAAACTGAGAGACACCTTCAGCCAATAGCCACCAAGAGACCTACCCCTCAATGAAACAGCCCTTAAGTAACTGAATTTTTCCAACAACCCAAGTAAGCTTGGCAGTAGATCCTTCCCCAGTCAAACCTTCAGATGAGACTCCAGTCCCAGCTGGCAAAGTCAATTACAGCCTTATGAAACCTTGAGGCAGAGGAACCAGCTAAGACATGCCCAGGTTTCTAACCCACAGAAATTGCAAAATAATAACTTTGTGTTGTTTTGATCTGCTCAGTTGTTATTTGTTTGTAGCAATGATAACTAATATGAATATTTTTTAAAATATAGATTCTCAAGTCCTAGCCAAAAAATCTGTTTAGCAGTATTAGAAAATCACTCCAAATTCTCTTGTTACAAATAATCAACCCTACCAGAAAGTGATACAAGTCGGTCATATTATTTTTATTCTCAAGAGTATAATGAGCTAAAAGTTGTATTTTTTTCTCTTGATCCATTATTTCAAAAGATCTGTATTCATTTTCTGCTGCTGCTGTAACAAACTGCTCCAAATATAGTGACTTGAAAAAAATGTCAATCAGTTATCTTATAATTCTGGAGGTCAGAAGGTCTCACAAGTCTAAAAGCAATGTTTCGGTAGGACTGGTCTTTTCTGAAAGTTCTATGGCAGAATCTGTTTCCTTGCTTCTTCCAACTTTTTGAGTCTTCCTGCTTTCTTTGGCTCAAGGCCCCCATCAGCAGTGGCATCACTGAGACGTCTACTTCAATCATCACAACCTCTTCTACCTCATTCCTTTACATATAAGGACCCTTGTGATTACATGGTGTCCACCAAGATAATTTAATGTCTCCATCTCAGGACCCTTAACTTGTTAATGTCCACAAGGTCCCCTTTGCCATGTAAAGTAACATTCACAGGTCTAGGGGGCATTATTCTGCCTACTATAAAATCTGTTGAACAAAATTCCTGTGTCTTGATTCTGGTCAAATGTCTATCTCTTTCTTTATATCTTGCAAACTATGTAACTTTTCTTGTTCCCCTTTCTCCCTTGCTTATCAGATTTCTTGGAGCTTATTGTATTGACTTGTGATAACTCTACTGACCTGCTTTCTAACCCAAGTGCTTCCCTTGGTTCATTATTTTGTTCATACTGTCTTATCCTTATTTTAACAGTTCTATTTTCTCTGTGTCACTTATTACTAAGTGATTTTAAAATGTAACTATAATATACAAATCCCCATATTTAGGCTTAGCCCCTAGGTCCCCTGATTCCTAATTGCTTACCTCCAAGAATATCAGCTAGTTAAACATTTTCTCATTTGTACCTCCACCTCTTCTTCATGGTCCTTCCCACAGCCATTCCTGGCACTGCAAGCCAATC